>JAOEHY010037365.1:13376-41381 GCA_025447955.1 Psilopsiagon aurifrons | reverse complement strand
GGCTCTCGGGAGCGCGGCGGCGGCGGCAGGGGCAGGAGCAGCAGCAGCAGCAGCAGCAGCAGCAGCAGCAGCAGCAGCAGCAGCAGCAGCAGCAGCAGCAGCGAAGATGGTGGCCGCTCCGTGCGCCCGGCGGCTGGCGCGGCGCTCCCGCTCGGCGCTGGTGGCGGCGCTCACCGTGCTGCTCCTGCAGACCCTCCTTGTCTGGAATTTCACCTCCCTCGATGCCGGCGAGGAGCAGCGCGGCGGCGCCGCTGGCCGCGAGAAGCGAGACCACGGCGGAGACCAGCGGGTGCACCCGCAGCGCCGCGGACCCGCCGCCCCGTACGGCAAGGCGATGGTAGGAGCGGGCGGGGGCGCTGGGAGGGGTGGTCGGCTCGGCGCCGAGGTCGGGGCATTTCTCCGCTCTTGTGCGGAGGGGGCTGCCCGGTGGCGCGGGGAAGTTGGGGCGAAGCGGGACGCTGTCGCCCGAGCGTCGTGTCCCCCCGCTCCGTGTAGGCGCTCGCGCCGCCGTGCAGGTGCCGCTGTGCGGGTCTGGTCCCGCCGTGCGGGCTCCCACCCGCGCCCGGGGTCCTGCTGCACGTCCAGCGGCGAGGGGACGCGGCTGCGGTGCCGGGGAATGGCCCGGCAGGATCTCGTCTTGCCCGGCGCCCCTCCGGCGCTGCCCGCGGCGGGCGCTCCAGCATCCCCGAACTTCGCCGCCCGATACCTTTCTAAGGGTTTGTTTTACTGCTACTTTGTTTTTTGCACCTGAAAACTGCACAGGCGCTATTCTTTATTGAACAGCTCTCTCAGGCCCAGTAGGTGACAAGCAGTGAAATCTAATGCAATCAGTTTATTAACCGCTAAAAACTCAAGGATACTGCAACTGCCGTCTCGCCCCATCTCTTACCATTTCCTTTTGCACACTCCTCAGTTTTCATTTAATTGACTCAGGCCTGGAACCGCAGCGGAGTTGCACAGCTGGCCCTGTTGCCAGTTTCATTTCTGAATTTTCTAATAGGCACGTGAAAAAGCAAATGAACAGGTTCTCGGTCAGTTGGTGCGAACCTCAGAAATGAGCGTTTATGTGTACTACCGGCATGTAGTATTTTTCAGCTCAAGCGAAGCTTCCTTTGGTTTTCATGTAGTTCTTTTATCAGTAGGCTTACATTAAATAAGTGTTGCCTCTTAAAGTATGCATGCGTTTTTTTGCCTGGTTCTGTATTTCTGTTTACGTCTTTGAGAGAGAAAGCAAGAGCTTGGGACTCAGAGGTGGCTTGCCTTCATAAATGACTGTGGGTGTTTCAGCCACGGAAAGGCTGTAGAGGACCCTGCCCTGAGCACGCAAGTGCTCCATCACTGACATTTGGGACAACTTTTCTGAAAGGTACTACATACAAATCCAGTTTGTGCAGATCTTGCTGTGCTTTCTAGATGTGAAAATTAGCATTTTCGCTTACTGAGTTCAATTTTTGTCTCTACATTTAACTTTATCTTGGTACTTGATGTGTTCATAAATGTAGCTGCTCAGAGTCCACTGTTTTTCCCTCCAGTACTGTGCTCTCTGACTCTTTTCCTGTCTGTCTAGTCTTTTATTCTTTTCTCTTTCATTCTTCTCCAGCTTTTTTCCTTAGTCTCCCCACTGTGGGTTTTGGAAGGTTGATGGGTTCCTTGTCTCTGGGCAGGCAGGGGGCTGGGAGGGGAGCTGAATCTGAGGCTCCAGCCCTGCTCCCCAGCTCAGCAGGCTTTCTAGGCGATAGCCGTCTTCTGTGGGCTCCAGGGCAGTGTCAAAGTGAGTACTGTTAGCGGTTGTCTTACAAATGTCCTGGCACAGCATCTGGATTGCGCCCGGTGTGTTGGAGCAAACGCCAGGTTCAGAGCTGAGAGCTGATTGTTTGTGTGCTGGTGACATGCGGACACAGAATATGATTATTTTGATACTGGCAGTTATGAATCATGCCTTTGTGCATCCAGATTCGATCAAAGACCTAAAGATGGAGCACTGGGGTTCTGAATAGAAAATGTGTTTTAAAACACAGGCTGACTGTACCTATTTTCCCCTTGTTACCTAATGACTAGTGTGGACCATATTGGTGTCTCCTACAATGCCTGACATTGGTACTGAAAAAACTCAACAATGCTCAAGACAGGTGGCAGTGTGCTTGACAAAGTGCTTTGTCAAGGTGATTTGGCAATACTTCTTTAAGATGACTTTATGATACTTGCGGCTTTGCTTAATCTTCACACCGGGGAAGCGGTCACTAGCCTTAAAATTACTTTGTCAGAATAGAAAACCCCATGCTTAAGCATCCGTCTATTGATTAAAATATGTGCTTGGTGGAGAAGTGAGAGGGAAATTGGATTTGTGCAGATTTCTGCCTTAACAACCTGGCTGCTTGCTTAAATTGGCAGGTGAAGTTCTCCGGCACTCCTGATGTGTAAATTTAGCTAATCTTACCTATGCTCTCTGTCTCTGGGCCAGGCCCAGTTTTTATTTCAGCTCAGTTCATGAGGAAGATGGCTGTTTAATGCAATTAGTACAGATCAGTGAAAGATCTTTTTTTTCCCCCTGTTCTTTGTTTCCACATTACAATGTGATTTGTGTAATATATGAGCCAAGTTACCCTTTTCAGTCCAAGTTTCCTATAGCTTGTGTATGTCAGATTGTTTTGCAACAGTTGAAGAAGCTGGCTGGTGTGAATACAGCAGTCCCATTATGTCCAAATATCTTTGGATTAAGTGCATTTGAGAGACTCTCCAAAGATTTTTTCAAATATTCTTGCATTCTAACCAAGAAAGAATATTAATTTTAATGTGTCTTTGCTCTGTTAATGGAGTGGTGTGTTTTGATACATCACTGGGGAAAGTATTTTCCCAAAGGCCACTGTTTGTCTGTGACTTGTCCTTGATCACCTTTTTCACATTGAAGAGTCTTTAACACGTGGGCACCCAGCTAAACTGCCTTTCTAAGAGCCCTTGTACTAAATAGTTATGTGAACTGGGTTTTGGACACTTTGGAAAAGATCGCGCTCCTCAAACCTATGGCTGAAAGTTGCTGGATGAGGTTGTGGTGGTTTTATTTATCTAGGATTTTTTCTTTGCCTCTGACTGTTTACATGACTGAAAGGGTACTGCATGTTTGACTTTACTGAGCTGGACCTAAGTTAACTAGTATGAGGATTTGGTAGTTTATGTCAGTGGGAAAACAAACCATAATCCTTCGAAACAGGTATGTTTAAGAGGTATTTAGTTTTTTATTAAATGCCGTCAGATAAGTGTAATAAGCAATTCCATTTGGAAAATGAAATGACATTGTACTGTAGTAAAAAATGTTGCCACTGTACCTGCACGTAATTGAATATGAATTGCCAACTTGGCAGGAAGAAACAATTTTGAATTGAGCTATTTTGCAACTGAAAACACTTCTGAGCTGTATCCCCTGGCCAGCTACATCTGGAGCTTTCATTACTCATAAGCAGTTTCCTGCAGTTGTTCCATATTTAATTAAACCAGCTTATAGGTACCTTTAAAGAGATATGAAGTGTACTGTTAGCAGTGACTTCAGTGGGTGCTTGCAATCGTTTTTGCAGCTGTTCAGCACCCTTTGCACAAGCTTTATTCATTCAGTAGAACTCAAGCATCAAAAGCAAGGAAGAATTAAGCTGCCCTCTGAGAATGGGTTGATTTTTATGTAAGAGTCTTTATCTTTGATAAGTATAAAAGAGCTTTTTGCAAGAATACCATAAGCATGCTGCTTAGTCTCAGGCTGTTTTAATGCAGCCTGCTGGTGATGGTGGAAGGGACTTGGTGGGTGTTCTGTGTTGGGAGCCCAAAAGGTAGGAAGAAGGAATGCAAATCCCTGCTTCAGGGTGGCTGGTGATGAGAGCTGTGTGACAGCAGAGCATCTGCCGTGGTTTTAGCTCACATCCAGCGTTGCACGGAGGCAGTTGTGTGTCACAGTGATGTGCTTTTGTTACCCAGCTGTGGCCTCTGCCTTGGAATTAGACGTTGAAGGCAGTGTCTGTGGGTACATAATGCTCCTTCATGCCTTATGGCACCATTAGGTTTTCATTGCTGCCTGGTTTACTATAAAGCAAAAATGCCAGTGCGTTGTTACTGTGTCAGTTGAGTGAAATACAGCTCTTGCCTGCTGGTGTGGGATCAAAGCATTTCTGTAGTCTAAAATTTTGTGTATTCATTGTAAAGAAATGGCAAATTTCTTTCAGCATGCAGCTGTCAACCAGACATAACTATCAATAGCTCAAAATGTTCAAAACTGTAAAATGAGAGAGTCGTGTGTGTGTGGACAGTTATGATTATCTGTTTTAATTCCAGTCATAAGTTAATCAAGGAAGGACAGTTCTTTAGATCAATAGTGCCTCCCCTCTTAGTTTTCATTTCTGTGGTGGGAAATGTGATATTTCTCCTTCCCCTGAGTATGTGAAGAGTGAGGATGGATCCACTGCTCCTCCATAGGTTCATCAGCTGAAAGTGCTGAAGCAGCTTGTATTTATTTTTGCTTGTTCCTTCTTGTCCTTTCTTCTTATCCTTGTTCCTCACCTCTTGGAGATACATGCTGAGCTCCACCAGGTTAAAGAACAATAAGCCAAAAGCTATTACAATGTGTGCTTGAGCTCTGTAATACATGTTGGTTACTGAAACCAGGAAGGGCATCCAGCTGCTACTGTACTCAACACTAAGTTACAAAAACTGTGATTAGTTGTAACTGGAGACAAAGTGTCAGCAACTCTGCAATGCTGAATTGTACGGCAGAGAAAACCCAATTTCTCTAAAGTCCATCCATCGAATATTTCCCGTTGCCTTTTCCAAAGTAAAAACAGTGCAGAAGTCACTTTGCGTATCAAGCAGAAGCCTTGTGTGTTTTCAGGTTCAGAAATGAGTGCTTTCTTTTGAAGAGTATTTGCCCCTGAATGTTTAGATCTGCAGGTAGATTCCCAGTGCTGTTTTGCCAGAAACACACACACACACAGCCTGGATCTACACATATCTGGGACCTACTGTTTGAGGTCATCAGTGTATATTATCTGTGTGGGAGATGTTTAACAAGGGAGTTTCAGTACAGCACCTGCCTTAGAGCATAGCTTTGCACTGGGGTGGTAGCAAGGTGGGTATCAAAGCAATCTGTGCTTTGGGC
Organism: Psilopsiagon aurifrons; assembly: GCA_025447955.1. NCBI lineage: Eukaryota > Metazoa > Chordata > Aves > Psittaciformes > Psittacidae > Psilopsiagon > Psilopsiagon aurifrons. The sequence continues at coordinate 36,247 of JAOEHY010037365.1, read as the reverse complement.
AAGAAGCTGGGCTATCACTGGAAGTATAGTTTCTGGGTGCTCACTTTATAAAGTTGCACTTAAACATATGATAAGATCCAGAAAACAAGCTATTTCAAGGAAAGAAAAATATTTTGCCCCTAATTTATCCTTTTTGCTCAAATTGGTGAATGTAGAGGTTGCATATATGATGACGCAGCCAGATGGTACCTCTTTAAACATCTTCCCCTTGAAGTAGCTCGTTGATTTAAACGTGGCCTCAGTTGTCTTGTCTCTGAACACAAGAGATGAGAGGAAAAAAGTTTTCAGAAAAATTTCCAGACCTGAAAGGTGCAGGGGAGCTCAACGTGGCCTAATCATTTATGTGTTAAGATTCAGCCCACTGTGTATCAAGCTGTGGAAACTGGGTCCTCACTTGTTTTAGTACACCTGCTGGTCTCAGTGAATCAGCTTAGTTAAGGTACCGTAAGTTGTGAATAAAATTAATGGCATTAAGCTATTACATCTACAAAAATGATAGATTTCCTAGAGAATAGGTCCATAGTACCAACTTGACCATTAAGTACAGTTTTACTGGTTAAGAGAAGCTTAATCGTGCTGCAGTACAGCTTTAATAACAGTTGAAAAGGAGAATGGAGACAAGTAATCATTCTGTAATGGGAAAGGTGGGAGACAATACATCTGCAACTAGAAGCTGCATAACGATTTTTACTAAGTCTCAACACTTAACGAGGCACATGTTAATAAAACAAAGCTTTTCACTAACAGGGAACTAATGTATGCATTATTTAAGAAGAGTATTAGAACCAGATTAGATTGATGGACTCCTGCAGTAGTTACCTCGTTAAGCATCTTCTCTGTGGGGATGTGGGAAGGTATTATATGAAATAGATCTGTGTTAATTGGTTATGCCATCGGAAGTCTTTTTCAGGCCACTGGTGTATTTTTGTTGTGTTGGGGTTTTACTCTTTAATGTGTGATGGGATTTTGCAGATGTTCCTTTTGAAAGAGAACCATTTTCTTTTTTTGTTTTTGAGCAAGGGAAGACCAGCTGTTGTACGGGAGGCATACAAATCCCATTTATTTCTTGTTAGCCACTGCAAAACGAGTACTTTCTGGTGTAAAAGGCCCTCATTACCTGCCACATGCCTCAGCTGTATTGAGAAATAGTTTTCCAAATATTTTTTTCCCTTTGGCATTGAAAGTCCATGATACGTGATGCAGCATCTTATTAGTGCATAATCAAGGGACAGGAGTACAATGAAAGCATGAAGTGAACTAAATTTTAGGAACAGACAAATTATGTAACCTCAAGGATTAATTTTAATCGAATACTCCCTGATTTTTCTTTACAGTGTTAAAGTTATGTCTGGCACATCACTGGAGCTCTTTAAATGGGATATGTTGTCCTGTATTTTTTTCTTTGAATTGGGCAGATGCAGGAGCATCCCTGCACCAGTACTTGCAGGATGCATCGGTGTCGGCATAGGTAACTGCTTCGATTACTGCAGTTTGAGGACTAGTCCTGCCAAAAGTTTGAATCTGATTTTTAGACTTGGGAACCTCAGTCCCTCTTCTTTTCGTTTTTTAAAGTAATGGTAGGCCTTTGATGCTGTATCACAAAGTGATGTTGAACAGGAGAGTGCTCTGTGGGAGCAGGAAAGGCAGAGTCCTGGTAGTCTTCTCCCATCAGTAACCTCTTGATGTCTGTAGCAAAGTGTTTAGACCCACATTGCTGAAAGCAAAATGTAGTTTTAGGGTTATCAGTTATTGGCTGTCCAGACTAGTCCTCTTTAGTCTGATAATTGTGTTTTGTTGATGTGTTTTTTTTTCTCTCTGGAGGAGCCAAGTTCTGACAGGTTCCTGCTTTATTTGTCCCTTTTAGGTTTGGAGCTGATGATTACAGCTGTCCCCTTTGGAGCCTTGGCTGAATCTCACAAACAGTGGGGTGCTAAATTCAGGCGGTCTAAGGCCTGAATAGAGAGAGATGAGTGCCTTCAGAAGGCAATTCAGCTCATTTGAGGTCTGAATCTCTGCAAAAGCCTTCTCTGCCTTGCTGAGGGAAGGGGGCCAAGGCAGTGATGCTCAGATAATGGCCCTGCTGTGGTAGGAATCCATTCCTTCACATACTGGGTCTGCGGTTTCTCTTCCCCAGTCCTCAAGGTATGCTTAATTAACTTCACATCTTTCACTGAACTGGTGTAGGTTTGAAGTAATCAGTCTTTGTGAAATAGTTTGTGATCTTCTGCAAAGACTGGGACCAGCTTGTCATCTGCCAGGCATTGGCATAGCTCCATTAAAGTCAGTACAGACCAGCTGAGTATTCTGGCCCCGCAAATGTAATTATTGTTATAATAATAGCATCAAACAAGTAATCATTATTTTTACTCTCTCTTTTCATTTCAAAATGAGAAAATGATTTCCTCTTGGATCAGTGAAAGTAATTTACATTATGCACAATAATGGTCTACATGGAAATATAATTATTATTCATTTGTATGGCACCATCTGGGCACTAGAAGCTTTACAGACACATGTGAGGAAAGGTCCCTGCCTTGAAGAGCTTACATGCTGAATAGCAAGTGTAGCGGTTAGTGTTTAACAAGAGTCACAAGTGTAACTTGCAGTATTACCAGCAGGGACCTGTTCAGCAAAGGACTTCTGCAAACTCTTCTTCAGTTGATTTCTACTCACAGATCAGAATTTATCTGTGACTGGCACTGTACAGCCTAAGGGTAGGATAAGTCAAAGGATCGATTAGCGTGGGTGGATCAAGAAAGAAATCAAGAAGAGGCTAGTATTATAAATTGGCTACCCAGCTGTTTTCAGGCAGGTAAAGGAGATTTCCAGGCTTCACTTGGAAGCAGAAAGTGGTCTCGAAGCCTGTGTTTCCTATGGAGTTACTCCCAAGCTTCGCATCAGATTCAGGGCTGAATGCTTTATTGAGTTTGAGTATAAGCTAGAAGTGAAGAGACCAGGCTTTTGAATTGTGTGGATATAAAAATTGAGCAACTTGTAACATTGCTTAAGCTTATATATGGTGTAACCTTGCTGGGTTCATACTTTTGTGTGAAGTACCAAAAGGGTCAGTGCAGGACACTTAAATCATGTGACTTCTTATTTTTAGAGATGATTAGAGGATTCCTCCAAGGGATGAACTATTTATAGCATGTCTATAATTGGCTTCTCTCTTTATTTTTTTTTTTCCTTCTTTTTAAAAGAAAAAATAAATATTTCTTTCGCGGTAATAAAATGAAAGTTCACAATAAACGAGTATCAGTTTAGTGAAAAAGTTAGCTAAAAAAGATTTCACACTGCTGTGTGGTTGACTGTGAGGTCAAATCTTGAATACTTCCTGCATATTTTGTTTTCAAGCTACTGTTCTATTGCTGTTCTATTATTAGAGAGTAAGTGGGATGCTTATTTAAAACAATTCTACAAAGCTGAACGGCACTGCAAACTTTAACTTGGATTTGGTTGAATGAGTCATGGACACTCATTTTTACTTCATACTGCAGCTTTTGCTTGCCCTTCAGATGTACTTTTACAGTTACGTTGGTGGAGTCTGAGCATTTTTCTTTGAGTTGGCGCTATTCACTACCTTCTTAATGGCAATTTTTGGATTCCACACTGTCTGAATTTCAGTGGTCTTCTGTTCTTGAAACAGCCTGTTTGTAGTTAAATTTGTTCTTTATAATTGACCTTTTTGATCCAGGAGGATATATGGTTCAGTTTAAGCATTGTCTTTTGGAAGAAAAAGCAATAGAGGTCATGTATGTTTTGACTAAAATGAAGCGAATTCCCTGAAACTGTATTCATCCCATTGACCCTTTCATAGGAGATAAACAGACAAACCTGAAAAGTTATATTTCCATGGCAAATTTTGGGTTCTTCAGAAATATCCAGCCATGAGTCGTAGCAGTGACTAGGGCCCTTGCCATGGGTTATTCTATAAACTTGGCAGCAGAACGACTGGTCACTCTTGAAGAAGAGCCTCACAGCTGCCAGGGGCATCGGCTGCCTGAGTAACTGAGGAATTTTTTCCTCACTCTGGCAGTGTACCTGGAGCTGTACCTGGCTAAAGGAGGGACATCTGCTGGTTATGAATATTTAAATTGAACTTCTGTGAAGAAATGGAGTGTTACCAGAGGGGACTGGGGCATCTTGAACCAGCATGAGAAGAAAAAGTAATCTGTTTTCAAGCTAATAGTATCTGGTAGAAAAAAAAATACTCATGAAAAATAGCAACTTCTTGCCTGCAGAGGTACACGATTGGGTAGCTGGAGATAAATTTAGGCACCTAAATATATTGACTTGGATGCCTACAGGCTTGCTTATGCACTTAAAACTTTGTATGTGTGCCTGACACAGATGTTTAAATATGTAAATACAGATTCAGGTGGCTACCTTAAGGCATTGAAGTTCAGCAACTTGGCCTAAAGTATGTAAAACCCAAGCAAACAAGCAGAAGAGGAGTAAATGTAGTAAACAAAGCTGTTAGTGTGTATACACCGGGAGAATAATAATACTTTGCACAGCTACTGTGCCTCAAATTGCTTATGCTTTGGCATTCGCTTGAATTGAGTTTAGTCACTCAATTGCATAAATAGCAACTTGGAGGTGCTGTCTGCTAGCAGCATACATGGAGCAGTACCTCAGCAATGAACTAGCTTTTTGGCAGTCTTAGAAGAAAAGATGTGCAAGTCTTCAGTGCAATATTTTGATAAGTCACTGGTTCTTATTAAAATAATAATTACGGTGATAATTATAACTGTAGTTGGCTCTGACTGAGCTGCTGAGTAGGGGGCGGCGGGAGGAGGATTATGAATATTCTTGTAAAACCATCTGAATCCTGCTCTTTTAGCGCTGTGCATACAGATGAGGATGTTTGTGTCTGTATTTCTGGCACATCATGTGCCAGTAATGGCAGTACCCGTGTGCTGTGTGGCAGCTCACAGGAGGAAGCTAGGGATTCCTGTGCATTCTGCCTTACAGGCTGATCATTGTCCCTGTGGTCTTGTTTCTAATAAGAGAGATATGATCAAAATAGGTGATAATATTTTACAGTAGTATAGTGATAAAGTGGTGTAAAAAGCTCAAGGCTGTCTGGCTTTCTGTAGTTAACAGTGTTTGTTGTGTTTGTGCCTTCTTAGCAAGATTATGACATCTTGCTCCTAAAAGCCCAGGTCAGGCCCTGCTAATATTGAAACCAAAACAAAGTTTCCATTAGCAGGTAGCACTCTAGCTATGATGACACTTTCTTGAGCATTTCTAATCTAATTCAGTATTAAACTTTTACAGTAGCCCGGCTGCCACTGCACTACCTCCTGTGCTGAGTGGCTGCAAGTGATTAATGACTATTTATGAGACAAAGATGGTCTCAAATGTCCTCATTTTCCAGACTCTGAACAGTGATTTCCCCTGCTCACCCCCAAGGCCCAGTTATAAAATATGGCATTTTCTGTTTGGTTTCTTTTGAAGCTGATTTTTCTCACCCCTAGATAGCTAAGGAAAGCAAACAGCACTGACCATTGCCTGCTGCTTTGTACAAAGCTGCAGTGGGCACTGGAAGTATGAGTTTGAGATTGTTTCTCCCCTTGCTTTGGGCTTCAGCAAAATGCCTCATGAACTGGGCAGAAGAGTTCAGGTTTTAAATTGCAGGACAAGTTTTCTGTATGGGAAACAGCAGAAAGTTAGAGGTCAGCTGTAAAACTCTGTGGGACCTATGGAAGCATCACCAGTTTGAAAATCGGATAAATCTAAATGCATTTATCATGCTTTGAGAGCACAGGCATTTTCTAGAAGTGAATTTCATAATGTGTACTCATTTTGAGGGGGAGTTGATGCAGAGAAAGAGCAAGATTTATTTGGTGTTTTGGGTAGATTCGCATAGCCCAGGTAATTGGTTCTGCAGTTGTCGTGGGATCTATGGGCATATGTACGTATTTCACACAGTAGAATTCAACCCAAATATATATTATGTGAAAGTTAGGCTATAAGGTGGGGTGGGTTTTTTTGCCTTTATATAGCCAAATATGTAAGTAAAACATGCTTTACTTGAGTTCTGACAAGTTGGACACATTTACTTAAAGTAGTTTGTTTGTTGTCTGTTGTAGTACCATCACAAGTGTGTCAGACTGAACAACAATCTCATGCTGTCAGGATGTTATCTATAGGGTATTTCATTCTCTAGTTTAAGTCCTTCAGGGGATTTTAGCTTTCTAGTTGCCCTGATGTAAATTCACAGTAATTCTCATGTCAAGGACCTATGAATGAATGTAATTGCAGAGGAAAACAAGGGTCTTACAGGTCAAAATGTTCTTCAGGAACTCTATATTTGGCAATGTGGACATTTCAGCAACTGATGGAGCATTTTGTTGCTTTTGAAGTGTCACTGTAATTTTGTAATGAGTGTTCAACAGTCACATACTATGTTCTAGATGCTTTCTGTTTGTGGAGTGTGTGTTGCTTGGAAGGGGTAAGTGAAAGGAAGCCCTTGAATTTTATTCTGGCCTGGATTGAACTTCTGGGTTGTGTTCCAGTTTAGATACCAGCCGTCGCCAGGCTTTGATCTGAAGTCTGCCACCTAAACAAACCTCCTCAGTGCTGTGAAGCCTTTGGCAGTTAATGAGCAAGGTGTTGTTTGTTTTGCTTATTAGTAAATGTTTGTGTTTTGTTGTTAGTTTTACCATCGTCTTGTGTATTAAATTCTTCCTTCTTGAACAATTCAGTTAAGCAGAGAATAATCTCTACTTTGAAGTCAATTGGAGTTATGGCGTGGACTTAAGCAGCCTTGGTAGCACAGTTGCTTAGTGTATTAATGGAATTGGAGAGGATAGTACTTCAGGTCTGTAACAGAGAAATTGGTAAATAGTAACTCCATTATGGAACACTGTTTTTCCTTTAGAATAACTTAGTGTGATTTTGTTCTGTGCTTGTTGTCATTGGTAAGCTGTTTTCCTCCTAAGTTGTAGCTGTCCAGTTTGAAAGACTTTTTCCCGTTTACTTAAGCGCTTCTCCAGCATTCGCCTGTTTTATGCTGCCTGCAGAGAGCAAAATGGATTCTCAAATGTTTAAATCTGTTGCTATGGTTAGGATGATAGTTTTGTAGCAATGTGTAGATGCTGTAGGTGTTTGAATCATCTCTTTAGTAGAGAGTTAATGGTATGGTGGTTTTTGGGTTTCCCCCCTCCTTGTTTACCAGGGTAAAATGCACTCAGGGCTCAGTTTTGCAATTCTTATGCAAACAGAGGCATGCATCCTGATGCAGCTGAGTTTCAGCATGTTTCTGTTGGCTGTGGTGGAATTATTTAACAATCACTGTCCCTTTTTAGTGTTTTTAGGGGTGATGAAATTCAGGATTTTTTAAAAGCCCATATATAAAGGTTGTGCAATGTTGATGATTTCATCCCATGCTGAATTAGTAAATGTGCTCATGCAGGACTCCGTGCTGACTTTTGCATTATGCTTGATTCAAAGAAAGACTATGTTGATGGAAGGTCTGTTAAATCATCTGTGTTGTATTATGCTTTACCTCTGTCACTCAGTTTTTAAGAAGTTATGTGCTTCAGTATGTGTTTACTTGTGGACTTTTGGGCCCCTTTGAAAGGAATGGGTGGGGTTTCTGAATGGGTTTAAGATGTCTGCTTTGTATTCAAGTGGATTACCTGTGCTAGAATTTAAACGTATTGAGTCCTACTTACGGAGATAACCAAATTACTTGTACATGGTGGTCTGCCTGAGGATCAGCTAGTGTTAGGTTAAACTGCAAACATTTATATTGAAGACTCTTGTATTCCAATCAGCTTGTACAGTGTGTCAGCTTTGACTGTTGTTTATCAGTGTTTTAAATGATTGGACTCAATGATCTTAAAGGTTTTTCCCAACTTAAGAGTCTAGCTTTGATCAAAAATAAATCAAAATCTCAGGGTCTGGAAGAAAGGTGTTGTGTCTAAGGCTGTGTGGCAGCAACTGGATGTAGATTTAACTCCCAGCTTTAGGAGGTGCTGCTTGTGTGGCCTCCTCATGGAGGAGAATATGAAGCTGGCTGTCTCTGCTTCCTGTTAGTCAATCAGGACTAAGTCACTGGATAGTGGGCCTGGTGTGCGTGTAGCTCTTCCTGGCAGACTGCAAACACGCATACTGAAGCTGTACTGAACGGAAATGTTTGCCAAACGTCCTTGTCAGATTTCCATTTTGGGTGGGGAGGCACGGAGGAAAGGTGACTATCTTTGATAGAACAGTCAGGCAGAGGAGTCTGAGGATTTAAAGGGCATTCATAACTGGACAAGTGACTCATGGTAAATACCATGCAGGTGTACAGAATGTTGGTGGTGGCAGTGTCCCACAGGATAGAATGTTGTGGGTGGTTTCACAAAGGATCGAATGTTGTGGTGTTGTTAAGGCAGATGGAATCTTTGTGGTATCCAGGGGTTGATAGCCCATACACAAGGACGGGTATATAAAGGGCTGCACGGTGACAAGGGCCACAGCAGCCTGGAGGTGACCAGGCGAGTGAGTGAGGGCTGAAGCAAGAGGGCAGGAGAAAGGCTGGGAGGGGAGGGCTGGGCTGCAGGGCCCGGGGAGGGAGTCCGCAGGTGCCCAAGGTGTGGAAGATTGCAGCTGCTCCTCCTCTGACTTCCAGAGCCAGAAGCTCCCAGGAGAGGACCAGAATAGGGCGCATTCCTGACCTCAGCCATGCAGCCAGACATTTGCCACCTGCTGCAAGGGCACAAAGTTAAGTCATGGAGCCTGGCCGAGCCCTGGGCAAGGGTTGCCCATGATACACCAGTGTGGCTATGTAGTTTGTTCTGCCTTTTGCAGACACAGGCTCAGACAGGCAACGGACCAGCCCATGGTGCACTCCTGTCCTCAGTCACGCAGCATGAGAGTCACTTCTTTCTAGGAAGGATGCTGACACAAAGTTAAGTCACAGAGTGTGGCAGAGCCCTGGACAGGGGTTGTGCATGGGGATCAGAGGTGGCTGCTCTGCAGTTATGTTGCCTTTTACAGCCACAGGCACAGAATGGGACAGGATGAGACCACAGCGCGCTCTGGTCCTCAGTAGCTTGGGCAGACACATGCACTACCTTCTATAAGGACACAGCAGATGCAGGCCCAGACAGCAAATGAACTGGACCATGATGCGCTCCTGTCCTCAGTCACACTGCATGAGATTTGCTTCATTCTAGGAAGGCTGCTGATACAAAGTTAAGTGATCTAGTTAGGCAGAGCCTTGGGCAGGGGCGGCCCATGTGAACGAGGGTGGCTGCTGCCTTTGCTTGTTGTCCTTCCAGTTGCAGCTGCAAGCCATGACCCGGAGTGGACCAGATCATGCTGCACTCCTGTCCTCAGACGCACAGAGGGAGAGACCGGCTGACCAGCTTGTTTACATGCTGTTGGGAAGAATGAGGACATTGACAGTGACAGGACACAGTTGAAAATGTAACTACTTGACCGCTGACCCAGACAGGACAGGACCAGATCACCGTGCGCCCACTGCCTTCTCTCTGCAGCTGCTCAGCCAGAAATTTCTGTAGCCTTCAACAAGGAAACCACTCATCTAAGGACAAGGAAGTACAGCCAGCATCAGCCTGCGCCTCGCCGTGTTCCCTCAGGAGCTGTGGCCGTTGACAAGAGGAGCTCCGCACCACTCACCCTCTCTGTGAAATTGACCTGAAATAAATTTTTCTGATTCATGAACCATTGGCTGATTCTTCTGCTTTGTGTGGTCCTTGGGGCAAATGATCTGGGCCTTTGCCTTTTTATCATACAGTTATAGAATGTTTTAGGTTGGAAGGGACCTTTTAGTCCAACCCCCCTGCCATGGGCAGGGATGCCTTCCACCAGACCAGGTTGCTTAAAGCCCTGTCCAGCCTGGCCCTGGGCGCTGCTAGGGATTGGCCGGTCACAGCTTCTTTGGGCAACCTGTTCCAAAGGGCACTTTAAGTACTGGAAAGCTGCTGTGAGGTCTCCCTGGAGTCAACTTCCTGTTGACTTTCAGTCAAGACTATACACTTGAAACAGCAAAAATGGTGGAGATTCACCTAATCCATATCCTTGAGTAACTCAAAGAGACAATGGAATTCTAGGTGTTACAATCAGCATTAAGCATTTAGTGCAATGAGAGATGTCCTTCTGTATCACTCCTGGCTGATCTAAAGGGGCATGCATTTTTCCCAGGAGATGGGATGTTGGTGGTGGTCATGGCCCAGTGCATGGAATATTGGTGGTGGCCATGTCCTGTCTGATAGAATGGGAAAGGAAGGTACATTTGGGGAAAAGCATGATTTTTTTTGCCACAGTGTCTGTTTTGACTGTTGTACTGTGACTGAGGGCCTGTATATCTGTGCTTTGTTGTAACAAATTCCCATTGCAATACCAGTGCAAAAGCAGCTGTTTTATACAGCCCCTGTGGGTTAGGTGTTTGCCCACCATAACCCCATGCAAGTCTCCCAGAAGCAGACAAGTTGTTCTCCTTGTTGCAGTTTCTGAGTAAACTTGAGCCAAAAATAAACATGACTGTTGAAAAAACAGTTGCCAGACCTTAACCTCGGCAGTTGGGTTGTGCTGGTGTCTTCCTGCCACTAGGGAAGAGGCACTCCTGCTTCAGCTCCCTGATAGCCTCTGCTTTGGTAGGATGGGTGGTCCAGATCTGGACAGTGATGGTAACCACTTACCAGTTAGATTTTGTTACTAGTGTTGTGTCTGGCTCGCCTGGTAGCAGCTGTTTATGTTTTAGGGCTGTTGGTGGGAGGAAGCCCATGTTCTGCTATGTCTGTAATCAGGTTAATTTTTTGTGAGCTGCACACATCTGTAGCCTAAAACATGGGCTCAGCCTGGAGGCAGTTGATAACAAGTGACGTTTCCCACAGCCTGGTGTTCTCTTGCCATTAGCAGAAGCTTGTACTGCTACAGTTTTGCACATTTTAATGATTCAGCACTTGCTATTTATGAAGTCCTTTGGTTTGCACAAATGAACGTGAATATGAGTATCTTCTGAATGTACCTAATGTAATGCAAGCCTAATATTTTGTGTAGGATTATCGGTCTCCTTAAGCAGTCCTTTCATGTGTTTATGAAGGGGGGGGGGGGGAACCCAACCCAAAATCTGACTATTCTGGCTGCTGTTTTGTGAGCAGTGAGTTCTTGAGAAGAAGCTTTTCTATTATCCCTAATGCTCTAAAGCTAGCTGAATAAACAAAATGAACACGGATGTTTCCTCACTGGTGATACGGTTCGTAAAGACTACACCACTAAAGGCATTACTCAGCTGCAGTTTTTGCATGCAGAGATCTGTTGACCAAACAATTCAGTCTTACTCAAGAAAACTTCCTGCAAAGTCTGATGGACTTGCTGAATAATGCTTTTTGTGTTAGCAGCTTATTAACCACTTAATGAATTACCTAGATGTGTTTAAATTAGCCAGAAAGCTGTTTTCTTACCACATGGGAATGCTGCAAGGACAATGTGGTGTGTTACTGATTTTGTACCCTTTTCCTGGAGGAATGGTGTGAACAGGCATTGCCTGCAGTTCTGGGAGTAGCTATTTGGCTCATACATGAGGAAAACACAATCAAAATCAGTCCTGTATAGAAGCCCTTTACAGATGCGTTAATTCTGGCTAAACTCGGGTTATGCCAATTTTAACAATTCTGTAAGAAAATTATTCACACAACAGAAGAGGAATAACTGTGAACTGATTGCAGTCTGTATTTAGTAACAAGGCCCCCTTTGCTGCTGTGCTGACTGCCTCTTTGCCTTCCCTTTGTCCAATTATTTCCCTTGTTCAGGCATTTTTTTGTTTGTGAGATTAAGATCTTTAGTTTATAGGACAGACGATGAGGATGTAGGTGGGATGAGGAAGGCAGAAGCAATGCCCAGTTCTTCAGTGAAGCTGTGCCACAGCAGTAGATGTGCCCTGGGAACAGAGGGTGCTTCCAGGATGCCCTAATCTCAGACAGTGTTTCCAGCTCACCTGGGAAATGAGATGGGGTCACAGTTTGTGTAGTAGAATGGGTGTGTGTTGAGGCTTTAAGGCAGGCTTGAGTAATCTGAGCACTTACACCCTGCTTGCACCTATGGGATCTACTGTCATGTTTAAAAACAATAATTACAAAGAAGAAAGTCTACCTTTTTGGCACATGTGTGTAGTGACTGCTGTTTTCATAACTGGTTTAGACTATGTGTTTCAGGGTATTTAGAGGTATCAGTTACTATTGGAAAGAAGATAACTTTAGTCACCTAGCTCATGAACTGTTGGAAGTGACCCATGTGGGATGATATTATCTCAGAGCTGCTGAGTTCTCTTGCCACTCTATTAACTCTTGACTTAGTGACTTTCTTGTTGCTCTTATCCCCAACTCTGTTTCCATTGAAAACTTACTCCTTTATTCCCACATCAGGCTGGGCTTGCTGTGGCTTAAGGCAGTAACACATGGAAACATTCAGTTGCATGTCCAATTGCTGCAGTGTGGCATGGCTGCTTCCCAGGGCCCACATATGTGACTCATAGATTGTACAAGGTTGTCCAGCGCTTTGTCAGAGTTGTATCAGAAATGCCAGAGGCTTCAACTTCAGCCACCCCTAATCCCACACAGCGTGTCTCATTCCCCTGCAAAACAACTCATCACTGGTCCAGAGATGAACTTTCTCTTGGATCTTCCCTCTGTGCACAGCGGGAGCTTATTTTCATGCCCATGTGTGTAGTTTCTCTCTCCTGGCATCTTTTTTCTCACTAAAGTTCAGTTTTCTCTGCTCTCCCGTTCATTTTTTATTCTCACTGATGTGCATCTTCTGTTTCTCCGTTCCTTTTCTGAACAAAGAACATTTCTTGTTTCTAAGTATTCGAGTAACACAGTTTTGTTCCCTTTTTGCAGAGATGGACCAACTTTGATCAACAGCAAAAGTAATAGTTGTAGAAATTCACATTGTGCATTTCTTGCATACTCCATGGAGTGTCATTGAGGCTGGTACTTAGCATATTGCTTCTGGAAACACATTTCTGGCATGCAGGTTTTATTTGTGCAGCCAGAGACCTTGGCAAATGCTTCATGCTCAGTAGGAACCCACAGTCCTTTAAGATACTGGATAGCATAAATAAGGACTTAACAATGTGGGGAAGTAATGGCAAAATACGCAAAGGTGTGCGTTTAACCGTTGCTAGTTTAGCTAATCCTGTACTTCGGGTCTGAATGTAGGGTACTGTTCTGTAGGGTTGCTTGATCTACTCCCAAAGCTATTAAAGTTCAGCTGATGGGTTCAAAGCCACCACATAGAAAATGGGTGAAGATTAGTTACTCTGGGCAAGTCCTGAGTGTATGACTTGTTCCAAAATAGCAGTATTTTTGGTCATTTATTCTTTTTGAATAAAACAATGATTAGTAGAGGTGTTTATCTTAAAAAAAGTTGCAATTTTTAAGCATGTTTTTCAAGAGTAATTTTAAACTAGTATTTACATGTTACCTGTGAGAGAGACTGTTTAAATCTGAGTAGAAAAATGACATTTTTCTGTCTTCCTCAAATATGCTGCTGTAGTTTCCTCTGATGACAGCTGGAGGGGTCAGAGGTGGTAGAAACTGACACAAACTAGTACTAGAAGTCAGTTTATGGCTTATGTCGTGCTAAGGTGGGGTTACTTTGCTAGCTGCATCTGAAATGCAGCCTTTGCTGACTTCACTGATTTGTAACGTCTGACTCTTCATTTTGCACTGATGGCTTTTTTTTGCACCATGGCTGACATTTCTATGCAGAAAGTCAGTGCAAATCCTGTGCCAACCTTATGCGAAGGTCCTCATCAAACCAAGCTATGAGGTAAAAGCAGAGCAAGCAGTGCAAAGGAGTTTGTTGTGGCTTTCCACTCCAAGGTGAAATTTTATCCTAAAATGGAAAATACACTGGAAGGTCTGCTCTAAAGCCTCTGTAAATAGAAATGGAAATGTGCATAATGGGGGCACATCTTTTTCAGCTGATTAGAAAAATTAGGTTTGATAATAATGGTGGCTGGAGGAAGATGTGTTGAAGTCACTATGACTGAAGTCTTAGGGTCCAAAGTAATGTGCTTTAGGAAATAGCTGCTGCATTCATATTCTTTTAGTTAACCATAGGGTCACCTGAGAAGATATGAGTGTACTTCTGAGGCTGTGGAAAGTCCAGAGTGAACTTGCTGCAGAAGCAGGATAAAACATGTACCTGTTTTCCCCCCATTTCCCTGGAAATTGCTTCTTCTACGTGTATGTTCTTTATCGTACCAGCTGCTTTAGGAGAAGCATCTTTCTGTGTTGCTTTTCAATACTAGTAAGAGGAAAAGGCTGGTGGTTACTCAAGTGGATGTTTAAGGAGCCATTGGAAACAGGGCATAGCACATTTCTTATATTTTGTGAATGTTGTAAAATAAATTTCAGCTTTGTCTGGGTGTGCATCTTCTCAAAAGAGTGGTGAGGTTTGTGCACTACAAAGGTAGCTCTTAAAGGAAGACCAGAGGTCTTCCAGAGATAACTGGAAGTTAGTACAGGTATCAAAGGGTAAAGTTCTGTGGCTGGCCGTAGAGGGAACATCAGTGCAGATGGTGTGCTGGAAGGTCAGAGGGCTGACAGAGACAGTGGAGTTCAGGCGTGGGATGAACTACTGTCCCCAGGTACATGTGTGTGTAATTCATCCGCATCACTGAGCAGAAATGTTACCTGGTGCTATGCTCAAGGACACTGTGCTGCTTGATACTTCTAACTTTGACCTTTTCTAGATCAGTTAGGATTAAACTAAAATGAGAATGTCCACTGTCCTTTAGTGTGCAGTGTCCAGTATGAATTCTCAACTCCTCTGAAGCTGGTGGAAAAACTCCCTGTGACTTTGGAGGAGTTAAGATTTCACCTTAAGGCTTTTGTCCTTTGAGTTACAAACTCCTGGCACAGCTGTAAGACCTGGGATATTTAGTAGTGATTAGTGGTGACTGGCTGCAGTCAGAGTCATCTGGAGCATTTCACCAATTTGATGTTTGTTTTCTAAGCTCTGGTTGATGTTTCCTTTAACATTTCTTACTCAAAATCAAGTTCAGTTTTGAGTCACATTGCCAAAAAGGCATTACAAATTCTGCCCTTATCTAAAGCTGCGTGCCATGACGTGACATTTATAAGATGGCAGATGCATGGACATGTTTAGGGTTCTTCTGCCAATGCAAAGCATTTATGGATTTTTCTCAATGCTTATGAAATGAACTTGTCCCAAATATGGCATAAGCAAATACCTTTAGAATAAATGTTTTTTTCCCTATTCCCCACTTATCAACAAACCAGACAGCCTTACTTAGATATGCATAGGTACATATATGCATATATACATATATATGTGTTTATATGTGCACATTGCTCATGGCCTGGTCAGAAGCTTGAGGGAGGAGATTTCTTGTAGTGTGAAAGAGCTCAAATGGTTAATGCTTTCCCTGAAAAGCTGTGTCAGTCAGTCCCAGTTACTGTATAAAAAGATAGATGCAGGACTTTCATGCTGCATGAAGCAGGTTCAGATTCCCAGTGAATATTGTGCTTTGTTGCACAGAGGAAGATGAGGATGTGACATCTGTAGGGAGCAAATCTTGAGGAAAAACTGCAGCAGATAAAAGGTGATATTTGTATTCACACAGGGCTCAGGTGTTTGGGAGGATGGGCTGTGTGCAGTTGTGCTGCTCTGACAAACTAGCTGTTTGATTCTTAGCAAAATTGTTGCTATTAGTCTTTTGCAGTGCATCCAAAACCTCCTGTCACATTTGATTTCAGGTTAAAGCTGCAAAGCCTTCAGGGTTTTTTTTAAAGGAACACACTTAAAATTTCTTCTTTTTAGCTGAGGAGTGGTGTCTGCCTGCTACTTCTTTTTTTTCCGTGTTGTAACTTTTCTTCTTGGTGATTTTTAACAAAACCTGCCAACTAAATTTTGTTTCATGTTTGCAACATGATAAACTACATCCTTGGCACAAATTCTGTGGAGCAGGAACAGAAAGCGCAATAAAGGAAAGATCTGGAAAGGAAAGTAACCTTTATCTAAACCAGATGTTGATAATCTGGTGACCTTTTTAGCAGCATAGAAGTGTGATATCTTGTTATTTATCTGCAGTCTCCTTGGTAATTGACATCGTCAGTAGGATACTGTAGTGGGATTCTACCCATCTCTTGCCATTTTTATGCTCGTGTGTTATCAGGAGTTCAGAGGATAAACAGTTTAGTTTCTGCAAAGGAAAATGAAGTCTTGCTAATCTGCTAGAAGTTATCATTAAAATACATGATGAAGAGGTGAAGAATTATGAGGCTGCAGTGTGGTAATAAGTGGTTCCTTTCCAGAGAAGTTGACAAGACATTGCTAGAGAAGATAAGTTGTCAGGAAGTGAGGAGCAGCATCCCACCATGATTAGGACTTGCCTGAAAGATTATAAATAGACATTAAAAATAAATAATCCTTTTTTATTGTTGCTAAACATCTGTTGAGGGTTTTCTGAGGTCCAAAAACCTGGAATAAGCTTGGTAGGCACTACTGAGAGAGGGTCTGCACGCACCTTGGTCCATGTAACAGCTCCTGTATCCTTACGCGCATGAGCCCACTCCAGAGAAGCAGTGTACTCTTAAACATCTTACCATTTAAAACCAGCCCACTGTTGCTTCATGGCTTGCTCCTCACCGGGGTAGCTATGCATCCAGCAGCTTCTTTAGCCTGAAGCAGTGGCTTCCTGCTGCTAAGAGAGGAAGTGGGCAGCAGAAGTATGGAGGAGGGAGGGTTACTGGGCAAGCAGGGAGGGTGGGGGGAAATCCAGGGCAGAAAGGATGTATCCTTTCCCTTGTAATGAGTCTGATCATTTTATTCATGTATGCTCATGAAAACTGTGGATATTCCGACTTGTGTTTATCTGTAGGGACTCAAGGGGAGGCTCTTGCTCCTCTCCCTCTCTCTCTGGTCTTGGACCCTGAGAGTACCCGTCCCCTGCCAGACATGCTCCCCAGCCCACATTCAGAGCCCATGGGTAGCCAACATATTGCCTTCCTCATCCAGTTATTGCATGTGAAGGATTGCTAGGTTTCTGTTTAAAAACCAGGTTTGAATCTAGAGCTGTAGAAGTTCAGGAGGAGGGGAAAACAGTTTTGACTTTCAGTTTACACTTTGTGTTCCTGCACAGCAAAACCCCAGAAGGATGAACAAAGAAATAGTCTCATTCCTTCCAGATGGAGCTGCTATTAACATTTGTGTCAAAGATGTCTTAAGTGGAGTTGAGCCTTTATTTTTGTGATTGTTCTAGTGCAGGCCAGTAATTCTGTTCATCTCAAGATGGTAACTTTTTTTAAAAGCTGTATTAAAAAACTCTTTGTCAGAGAAATAACTGATCCTCCTTTCTTGGCTTGATTTTCCCCCTCACCCCTCCACTCCACTTTTAGGACATCTCAGGAAGTCTTTTCCCTGTACACGAGTTGCTTCTCAATACCAGATGGGTCATGTTGTTATTAAGAAGAGATTGAGTATCCTTTTAGTAACGAGTTCTTAGAACACGTTGAGGATACATGGTATATTGGCAGAACTTAGTAACCTCAGTTGAGGTAATGACTAGCCGGAAGTACCACCTCAGATGTAGGGCTGTGATGCCAGTT
The DNA here is from genome assembly GCA_025447955.1 of Psilopsiagon aurifrons. Classification (NCBI taxonomy): domain Eukaryota; kingdom Metazoa; phylum Chordata; class Aves; order Psittaciformes; family Psittacidae; genus Psilopsiagon; species Psilopsiagon aurifrons. The sequence continues at coordinate 18,650 of JAOEHY010037365.1, read as the reverse complement.
AAAACCACAAAGGAACTGATGCACGAAGTATCTCTTGTTTATTTTTTATGCACCTCTATTACCAGTTGCCTGTTGGTGTCTTTCTAGCTGGAAAAAAATTGAAAGGTCAGGTATGACAGCAAAGTGTAACCTACAAAGGCCTTAATGCCTTCTCTTTGAAAATAAAATGTGCTTGCAGCCAGACAAGCATAGTATTTTATGCCACAAATTAAGTCCTGTAGTAAACTCGAAGAAATACAGGATGACATAGCAAGTGAGGTGCTGACCTTGTTAGTTTATCTTTGTCATTTGGCAGTTTCTCAGCAACTTCCACTGTATGCATTATTTATTCACAGCTTTAATATCCTTGCTGCCACCTTACAGTTGGTATTGTTTTCTGGAGAGCTTTAAACAATACTTAAAATGTTGTATATTAGGGTAAAAATATATCGTGTGTATTTTGTGTAAATACTTTTCATGATAAAGCAGTGTATATACTGTTCATGATAAAGCAGCCAAAGATGGATAAATTAATGCTATGTGAATACTCTCTAGTTTTTCAAATCAGTTTAGAGCCTGAACTATTATTTTTTAATTACTAAAGCATTGATAATTTACTAAATCTTGAATTTCTGAGTTTTAGCAGTAATTTCAACTGAATGTTTAAAGTTGCAGTTTAGGCAGTCTATGGAAGGTGTCCAATACCTCTGCAGTAACTTTACCTATGTTAAATTAAATATAGAGTGATCTTTGTGCTTGATTTTGGGAGAGAAGTGAGCTTTACACTTAAGCCGTGTGTGTAAGACTATATACCTGTGACTTTTGTTCTGTACAGCACAGAGTTAGCTTCTCTCATTGTCCTGTGTCTCCTCCTGAGTTCAGAGGCTGTTACACTTCATTACTGAGAGTGGTAGAAAGGACCAGACGGTGCTGGGAGACCTCTTGACTCTGCAGGGTAATGCTGGATGCAGGGGGACAGGATTTGTGAGTTTTGCTCTTGCTGACCTTTTTTGTGACCTTCGCTGGCCTCTGTGCCTCTGTTGCTTTGTGCATTTAGTCTTTTGTCTCTATGGATCTTGTAAGTTTTCTTTGAAGCGGGAATGTTATTTTACTCTATGTTCAGCACAGAGAGGCCTCACTCACAGCGGGGATATTTGGGGGGCTTTTTTGTTACATGTCATGACTGGTCTGCATTGAAAAAAATGCAAAGTAAACAAACCAAGAGGAGAGTGTATGTGTTTCTGATTTGAAGGCAGGTTTCTGCATAAATATCTGTTCTTCAGAAAACAGAAGTGTCACAGAAGAAATACTCAGCTATTGCTTTCCACATGTTTCAGTTTCCTTTCGCCCCTCTTCCGCCCTGTATCTAAATTGTCAAGCAAATGCCTCTTCCAAACCACTATTTTGCTATTTGGAAGGATGTAATTTGGTCCTAGAATTTTGATGAAGCATTAGAGGCAAACTGCTTTCTTCTTATCCAAACCTTTTGTTGTTTGGGAATTTTCTTTGTAACTGACTGCAAGACTGTTAGAACTTTGTGGTCTCCTGAAGTTGTGCTTTGTGTGTTTTACCCTTGTATGCTTCTATTAGATTCTCTTCAGAGCTCTGTCATCATATTTCTATCTTTATAGAAATATTCTATGACATACTCTTTACTAATAGTTTTGATTCAGTTAGCATTTCTTGTCTCCCTGAAGATTGATTTACAGACACTGACTGATATGTGTTGCTGTTTGCTGCTGTCAGAAATGCAGAGTCATGTTAGAAACTGTGTAGTACTGTTGTCTGACTACCGTAGTTACACCAGTCCTTGAACTGCGGAGATGGTAAACCTTTTAAAAGTTTAATTCTATCTCATAGAGGCCTATTACTCTGTGATATAATAAATTGCTTTGTAACATTTTCTGCCAAGATGTTCTTTCTTTAGCTTTCTGATTATTCATCAACTTGTCAAATTCTTCCTATTGCCATTTAACCTTTTGTTTAAAATATCTCCTCAGTTTTGATTGATTTGCCAAATTTTCCCAGTTTGGAAGAGGACAATTTGGGAGCTCTGTAGCAGTTGCTACAATACCAGCCCCTGAGAAACGCTGCGAGTTTGAATGCTAATTCAAAGAAGAATTGGTTGGGGATGTTATTTTTCTGTTAAATGCTGTTACATAAAATTCTCAGGGATCTCACATAAATGTTTAATTCCTTCAGACAAAGCCATGAGCAGATGCTTTACCCAGCTCTTGAAGTTTAAGAAGAATTAGTGCTGTCTTCGGAGTGAGCCTGTAGGAGTTTAGGAAGTCCCTCTGTTAATGTGATTGATTTTTTCTTCAAGGATAAATCTTTCCTTCAGCACCCAAGTGCAGAGGTTCACATGCCTGCATGGAATAGCTAGGCATGTGCATGATTTCAGAGTCTGCAGGAGGTAAAAGAACAGTGTTTCGAAAGAGGGCTGAAGTGGAGTCTGTCAGGGAGGAGCTTCTGATAGGCTTTATTTCAAGTTTATGTTAGAAAGGTTTCTGTGGACAGAGGTGTGCAGCTCTTCGTTCTCTGGGACTCCTGATGCAGTGTCTTGATCTACATTCAGCTAGTTTTTTGCAGGTGCTGCTCGGGATGTGATGCTTCAGTCATCTTGCAAAATCACAATAATGAATATTGGCTCATTCGCAGTGTCTCAGAAAAAACAAGCACTGTCAAAATTATATCATTACAAAGCCCAGTGGTGCACAAGAGTGCTGGAGAGCCCATCAGTATGCCTCCCACGTGGACTTGCCTTGGGCAGGCCATGCTAATGGCCTCTGAATGAGCTGAACTGCCAGCCGCTGTTGGATGGCAAGGAGCTGCAAGCGCTGCTGCTTGTGACTTACAGCAGCGAGTGCCTAATGCTGTGCTCGATCGGGGTCAGGAGGCACCTTAATGTGACATCCATCAGCAGCAGCTGTGAGGGATGGCCACTGGCACAGGGTGGGGTTCCCAGAGCAAGTGCTGCAGGGGAAAAGGGGTGTTAAAACAGTGTCTGCTCTGCTTGTGTGGGAGCAGAGAACAGAAGCTTTAAAATAAAGTAAATTTGTCTTTTTTTCTGTTGTAGGCATAACTGATGGAAGAATAAGAAATTAACTGGGCTTTGATAAGTGTGTGGTTAGCCTCTGTCTCTATCTGTATCTTTGTATTTCACAGGAGTGGTTGAGTGGGATAATCTAGTTCAACATCCCTACTCAAGCAGGGTCACCTAAAGCGCGTTGCTCAGGATTGTGTCCAGACAGCTCTTGAATACCTCCAGGGAAGAAGACTCCACAACCTCTCTGGGCAGCCTATTCCAATGCTCAGTCACCCTCACATCAAAGAAGTTCTTCCTCATGTTCAGGTGGAACTTACTGTGTTTTAGTTTAGGTCCATTGCTTCTTGTCTTATTGCCTCGCACCACTTAGAAGAGACAGGCCCATCTTCTTGACACCTTCCCTTCAGATATTTAATACACATTGATCAGATCCCCTCTGAGCCTTCTGTTTGGGCTGAACAAGCCCAGCTCCCTCAGCCTTTCCTTATAAGAGAAATACTCCAGACCCTAATCATTCTAGTAGCCCCTTTGCTGTTCTTACTCCAGGACCTCCATGTCTCTTGTACTGGGGAGCCCAGAGTTGGACACAGTACTCCAGGTGATGGCCCACCAGGGCTGAGTAGAGAGGGAGGATTACCTCCCTTGACCTACTGGCAGTGCTTATCCTAATGCAGCCCAGGATATCATTGGTCTTATCATTGATCTTCTTGGCCACACGGTCATATTGCTGGCTCACGGACATATTGTTATCTACCAAGACCCCTAGGTCCCTCTCCACAGAGCTACTTCCCAGCAGGTCAGCCCCCAGCCTCTACTTGTGCATGGGGTTATTTCTCCCCAGGTGCAGGACCCTGCACTTGCCCGTGTTGAATTTCAGAAGGCTCTTCTCTGTCCATCTCTAGATGTTTCTGAATGACAACGCAGCACTCTGGGTATCAGCCACTCCTCGGTGTTACGTACCACCAGCATACCTGCTGAGGAGGCGCTCTGTCCCTTAATCCAAGTCAGCGATGAGTAAGTTAAACAATACTGGATCCAGTATGGACACCTGGGGGACACTACTAGTTACAGGTCTCCAACTAGACTCTGTGCCACTGATCACAATCCTCTGAGACCTGCCGTTCACCTCATTGTCCACTCTCCTAGCCCGCACCTCTTGAGCTTGCCTTTTGAGCATCTTAGAAGTTTTGTTCATCTCATCTGAGGTGAACAGGTCCTGCACACCTGCAAGGTTTGTGTTTATTCTCCTGCACGTGTGCTCTGAACATTGCAAGCAGTTTCTGTGTTAATCAGTTGTTATGGGCTAGCATTGCATTGGTACTGATTTCTCAGTTGCAGAAGGCTTGTAGGTAAGGTGATTGTCCAGAACCCCGAAGTAGAGTTTGCTGCTCTTACTTCTTACCATGTTGATTGTTTGGAAGTACTTCCAACACTGCCTACCTGCTTAAAATCTCTATTTCATACTAAATGGGTTGGTGTAACAGAAGCCTTCCATGCTGCTACTTAGGTAACAAAAAGATGAATGCTTACAAGTGAGTAAATGACAAAGCAAGAGCTTTATTGGGTGTAGGAGAGCTGTTCTGCACTGGAACATTGCTGTTTCACCTGCCTGCTGAGAAAAGGATCGTTTTCTCATACAGTTCTTCACTGCAAATCTAATTCATGCATGGCTGAAAGTCGTGTGCAGAGGGATTGTAAATGTTATGCAGAAGATTCCCTGAAGAAGTTTATGACAAACAAAGCAGCAATATAGGTTATTGGATGTTCATTGCAGGTTTGTAGGTCTCTTTTTTAAAAGAGAATTTTAGAGGTGTCGCACAACTGAGATTTTGAAATCCTAATCCTTTGGATAAGGTAGCTGGGGTATCTTTAATGAAAACTATGTTGGAAACGGCTAGGACTACGTGTTTCCTAGCGCTTGAAATGATTGATGGAAGGAGGCAAGCAGAAGAGCAAGCAGCAGAGGATTAACTTTCAGAGCAGAGCTTAAGCTTTTGGGAAGAGGAAGATTTTATTTTTGCTGAAGTACTTGTCATGGTGATGATGTTTGTGTTCGGTACTTTGCTTCACTCCGCCAGCCCCTGCAAAACAGGTAGATGCTTACGGAGATGAGCTCACATCTGTGCTTCCTGTAGAAATCTTTCTCAGGTTCCCCTTGTTAAGTTTCCTATCTTATGTGGTTTTCTCATATTTCTATCCTTTCTTCTATCTTCCTAATTGCTGCCTCGGTAGCAATTGCTGCCCCC
>JAOEHY010037365.1:0-13276 GCA_025447955.1 Psilopsiagon aurifrons | reverse complement strand
GCCTGGATATTATCACTTCCTTATCCTCCAACTGCTATTTCTTTTCCATTTTACCCCCTCTCCTAGCAGCTGGCATGCTATACTCACTGCTGCAGTGCTTCCTGTTGAGGGTTTCTGTGCAGAGCCTCAACCTGGCTTTTGCTGGGTGCTCATCGCAACCCACAGCCTAGGCACAGCCATGGCTGAGCCAGTTCCTGTTTTCTCTTGGTGCTGCATGGTGGCCTCAAAACACCACAGATGAGGAGTGACCAAGTGCTGGCAAGTTTGTTCTTCTGTGGCTGGGAAAAATTTGGACGAGCAGCAGCACACACAGTTATACCGTAAGGGACAATGTGTCAGGCAGGTTACTGTGATGGACCCCTGGAAAGGTGACTTTGAAAAGCCTTGCTTCTGCCTTCTGAAGAGCAGAGTTTTCTATGGGAAGTTTCTTAATGGTTGTTGGCAAATAGAGTGAAGTCTTGAAACCAGTAATTCTTGCCTAAAGTAACTGCCTGCATTTTCAGACGTGATAAAATCAGCCGTAATCTATGTCTCAGCCAGTCTTCTGTAAGGAATTTCATGGACAGACTAGATAGTCAGTGTAGAACATCTGACTATTTACTTATTTTTTGACAGAGCAGCTGACATTGGAAAATGCTGTTTCGCTGAGGATAGCTCTCCAGAGATGTGTGAAAACTTAATGTAAGATTTTAAATCACCAGAGACCAGAAGAGGCATTACTATATTGCCACCCTCCTGCCGTTGTTGTCATCTTCCATTCTAGCTCATTAGTTACATTATAGACTGAATGTACAGTACCTAGTAGTAACTACACATGAATAATGTGGGCAAACAGAGTTGAATTTTGGATGTTCTTAAAGTGAAAAGCATAGAGGATCTTTAATAGGTTTTATCTAATTTTCATAGAATTAAATACATTTTTTTCAACTTCTGTTTCATATTAAGAATTAGAGTTAACTTCAAAGCATCAGACTTGGTTTGCGCTGAAAGATTTCATTTTCTGTCCACATCTGCAAACAATAGTTGAGCAGATACATACTTCAGCTCTAACAGTAGTGTCTGGGTTTTGTTTTATTATTTCACTATGTGGAAAGGCGTAAGACAATGTCTGTGTTTTTACCAAATGGAAAGAATTTCATCAGGAAATGTCTCTACTCCAAATATGTTCAGGTTTTCTCTACTGCAATCAATACAATTATTCATGGATTTCTGCTCCCGGCTCACTCATGGCTGTATTTAACATATGTCATTGTACTAGGCTATATCATCTTAAGAAACCTTTTTATTGTTGTACAGATGTGTGTTGCAGTGAGACCAGTGTTGTGTACAGTTGGAAGGCTGTATAAATCTGTCTCCTACTCCTGTTAACATGGGCAGGGTTGCTGTGTGTGTTGGGTTTTCCTGATGGTTGATGTCTGCTTTAGATTCCTGTAGTGGCTGGAGCCAGCTCAGCAGATCATCCTTGGTGTAGGCTCAGCAACCTCACAGCTTTGCATAAATAATTGCTCAGATGATCTGCATAGTTCGTGTAGTGCTGAACATAATCTGTATTTGGTGCTGCTGAGGCCTACAGCGTTATACATCCGCTTGTTGTGATGACGCGTCCCCTGTTGACAGAACGGGGTTTTGTCTGAGTCTTCTGTAGTGAAATGACTGATTTTCAGATAACTACTTTCCTTTAAAGGCCAGAGGCTACACAGGCACTATTAGGAGCATCTCTGCTGCTGTTTCTGACAGAGGTGAACCAACATTACATATGAAAAGCAAACAGTGTATTTTTTTCCTCTCTGTCTTGTCTGTTGCCTCCAGATTATATGCTGTGATGCTAGGCAGTAAATTTAAGAGACGTAAAGCAAAGACTGCTCCCAGGCTGAGCTTTGGGATTTCTGGGGTCCATATGTGGAACCCTGTTCTTATGAGTGCCAACTAGCTGGTTTTCAAGAACTTTAGTAAAGACTGAAGATCTCTGGCACCATCCAGAGGGCATTTGGCACTTTTTAATTAGGTCCTGGTTGAGTATTTATTAACAGTTGTAATTTTGAAGAATCTGTGACACTTTGGCATACAGATATCATTAGTTTCCGGTGAAGTTGGTTCCTTTTAAAAGTCTCAACTGTGTGTCCTTCAGAGCTAGCACTGGCATCACCAGTTGCTTCTCCCTGCTGGGATCCCCTAGCCTCTTGCATTTGTTTTTCCCTTTATTAGCCTGCCAGCATTACCTGCAAGAAGTTTTATGGCTTCATTCTAGAAAAATTGGATTTTTATAACACCAGATGTTTGAGACACACTTAGTTACCTCTGGAGTGAGTATCAACCTCAGGAAGCTGGGGCTGGTAGACATTTGACAGGCAGTAGTGTTACAAGTTGGTTCATTCCCACAGTACTGTTGTAATAGGATGCAGCTTACAAAGCAGAAAGCACGGGCTGGCTGAACAAATCTTGTTAAATTTCCACTCAATTACAGGTAGAAATAAATTTATTTTTTATTATGGACTTTTATCCCCCTACAGTTATGATGCAATAGGCCAATGAGGAGTCACGTGTATGTTTACTTCAGATGAAGTCCCTTTTAGGGTAAAGCCATATTGTGTGATTTTCAAAAAGAAGGTGGATGCAGAGATTATGGCAGAAGTAATTTCCATCATTTCAGTTGCTCCATTGTAGACTACAGATTGCAACTTGAGAAGAAAATGGGGTTGCAGCCTTTTTTGAAATGCTGTCACACCTGTTTTTGTGGTAAGCCTTTGAAGTTTGAAAAGGAAGAGAGCCCTCAGGTGAAGGAGGAACCTCTTGCTGGTCCCGTGATATTTTGCTGAGGTTGGGCTTTAGTATGAATTTGAAATATCCCATTTTTTTGCCATCAAGTTGTGTTAGATTGGATTATGTTAGAGTAAGCCACTTCATACTAATGCTGCCAGTCTGGTAAAATGACTATTATATACTTAAAATGATTATGATATGATTTTTTTATTTTTCATTCATTTCCTTTAGAGAGTGTGTAATGCCAGCAGTAGCAGCAGCACATACTAAAGAGATTGCGAGAGGAGTAAGACACTTCTCTGCTTCATTGTATTCAAAGCTTCCAGTAAACACTGTGGCAAACTGCTTTTCTTTGACCTCAGTACAGATGTAATGCCTTGTAAATGTGCATGAGTATGTTCCCACATCTAATGAGGAAACTGCTACAGAAAGGTTGTGCCTGAGGCCTTGCAAAGGATTGGTGGCATGTCTAGAATAAGAAATCAAGACCTCTTGACTGCCTGAATTGGCTTTCATTTGTCGGGTTCTATGCTTTCTTTTCATCAAAGAAGGCACATATCTCTCCATAGCATCCACAGGTAATACTGCCTTTAGCCATTGCAGGAGGACTCAGCAGGGAACGAAAAATGTGTTGGAGCTGCTGGCTGGCTGTTAAAATTGTGACACAAGGGTGTGACCAAGTGTTGGAACACAATCAGCAGCTGGCTTAGTGTGTGCATGAATCATTCATCTTAACAAAAACTGAACCATTTTTCACTTTCTGTGTTGCCCTGCCTTGTGTCCCAGCCTGGCTGCCATCAGTGGGGCAAGTGATGCAGCTCTGCCTCATTGCTTGAGCTCTCTCAAGGGAGAGTCTGCTGGGTACAGCTGCAGAGGAGCAAGCCTGTTTTATAGGAACAGCTCAATTCCTCATGTTTTTAACTTGATCACCTAAGCACTATTGTCTTAACCCCCCTATTAAAACAAAATAATAAAATAAGCAGACTAAGTCTGAAAGTGGAAGTATGACTTTAATACCTGAAGTGATGCAGTTATTAGAATAAGGATTTCTCATTTTACTCAAATCACAACTGGCCATGGCTTGCATAGTGGGCATAAATTAAGCTTTATTTATGTACAACCTGCGAAAATCCCAAACAAGTCCTCTCCTGTTAAGCACTCTGTGTAGGTTGGCTTAAATTATTGCTAAACTTGCTTATCCTTGTCTACTGGTACATGGGCAGACGGTGCAGTTTTGTGAGCTACACAGTGCAAACTGGTTTTGGTCACAATTCTTTATGGAGTGTGCAAAAGTTTTTAAAGAGCATCTGCATGACCTTGGAGTGGCCTCATGCTCTAAGACGGCCATTGGTATGCTGGTTCATCTGTGACAGTGATGCTGCTGGCCTCCAGCTGCTGGCTGTTGTGGGGAGGTTATGAGTAAGAACATGCTGACTGATAGTCTATAAGTGATCAACTTGGCTCTGTTATTTTTGTACAAAGCAGACTAAAGAGCTTTTGCATTGCATATCAAAGTGTAGGAGGGCTTTGCTTCTTTTTAGCCAGAGATCCTTTTTACCAGTTGTTAATTTCAGAATGCTCCATGGTGACATGCTTAAGACTTCTGCTTTTTCTGGTATTCACACCTGGCAGTTAAAAAGACTTGTAAATCATGCTGCATGCCTGATACCACTGATTTCTCTTTTCATCTGATTAAATGTTTGAAGCACCAGACCAAGCAGGGTGGGGTAACTCTTGGTCTGCTGACTAGACTGGGTTTGCCCTTGGTCCCTTTGGGAGCTGAGCAGCAGAACAATGCAAAGTGTGTCTCCTTCACCCCACCATACTGTGTGCCTCCTGCATCAGGGCAGATGGCTTCCATTTGTGTCCATCTCCCTGCACTGCTCAGGATCAGCTGAATGTGCTTCCAGTTCCCTTCCACTGCTCTTTGCAACTTGTTCTTGTCGCAAAAATTGTCCCGAGCTGTGAGGTTGGTGCTTGGGTTGTTTTTTTTTTGCAAGACAGTCCTTTTTCTGGGCTCATCTGCAATCAAATGCTGGAAGTACATTTTTACTCTGTGGCTGAATGCAAGAATATAAAGTCAAATATCAGGATATATGGCTGTAAAAAAGACCAAGATGATGCAGATTCCTGTGCCGTGGGGAGGCGGCAAAAAGATTGTATTGCCTGCTTTGAACTTTTTTCCCTTGAAAAATCTTTTTCCCTTGAAAAATCTTTTTCCCTCACCAGTCTCAAGAAGTGGTGTCCTCTAGCAAGTGCTACCCAGACAATGGAGCTTTCTTCAGTTTGCAGCATGAACACAGATTTATGGTTGCTTTACCTAGAAATTAAATAGTACTGCTGCTGAACTTTCTTTCTGCAAGCGGACTATTTATTACAGGGGTTTTGAAGCTTGCACTTAAATGTTTACATTTTATAAACTTTGAACTTAGGTTGGTATCTAGACAAGATACTGTGAGATACAATCATGCTATTTGCTGGCAACTGAGAAGGCCAGTTACATAAATAAGTAACGGAATAAAAAAGCCATACCAACAAAACAAGTTTGTCATATCTATTTGTGACTGTCAATCCGTTACCTGGATGGAATTGCAGTGGTGTCTGATGTCAGCTCAGAAATGTTTACATATCCTGTCATGCAGAATTTTATCTCTTGTATTGTGAACTTGAATGGGCTTGGCTGGTTGTGACTGTGTGTCCAGTTAGACTGCAATTGGAAAATACCATGTAGCATCTTATGGTTACACTAAAACTGTTCATGGCCTTCTAAAAATTGAAAATCAAATACTTCAGTTGTTTTATGAAGCATAGCCAAAAGAGAGGAGTTTTGGCTAGTAGTTTGTAGGAACTATACACAAAGTGGTGTGTTAACATAATGAGGCGACGTGGCAGATCTTCAGCTGGTGTCTCAGGTGTAGCTCTGTCTCGGCTGCGTTTTGAGAGGCTGAAGGTTGGATCTTTGTGTAATTGCTACATTTGAAGAGTCAGCCCCAGCTTGCTTTGCCCAAGAGGTGTTACTGCATGGGGTTTGCTGAAGTAACTTTTTGTCCCAGAAAAGGAAGAGCGAAGCCCTGTAACTTTCATAACGCTTTATTTCAAACATCATAATAATTATTCATTTAATTTGGCCAACACACCTTTTAATAATCCCAAGTGTTAACGTGTCACTCTGGGCGCTTGCAAGTGAGTGCAGTTTAACAAGGAGCCCTCTCTCTGCCCCTGCCTCCCTGGGCCACTGCCCGGGCACAGGCTGCGCATTGGCAGGCATGCTCAATGGGCTTCTTTCACCAAGTGTAAAACTTGGCTGTAAGGCGGGTTTGGAAAGGCACACTGCCTTGCTGTTGCACAAAGAAAATTGTTGCTCCTTAGGGAAATAACAAAGTTAGAGCTCTGGTGCCAAATGTTATAGGATGCCGGCACAGCGAGTGTTTGCATTCTGAGATCTCTGCCTTGCCATTAACAAGGACTGATTGTGCGGGAGGAAAGCGTTTGCTTTGCCTTCAAGACCTGTGCAGCAGTGAGCAGAATTGCCATTAGAGTTTATTCATTGCCTGATACTTTTTCTTTTCTTAGACACCATCAGCTGACATACTTGGCATTAACTTGGGAGGAATTAGTTCATAACAGATTGCTGTAAAGTGATATTATAATCTCCCTGCTCAAAGTCTGATTTACATGGTATTGTTTTCATCCCAGGATGTAAATGTGAAAGGAGAGGGTATCCTAATTGCTCCTACATCCCATGCAAAAATAAAGTAGATTTTGGAGAAGTTAATGCTGAAAGCGAAGTTGCTGAGTAGTTAAAGGTATTTATAAAGTGTTAAGCATTTTACAAAGTACCACGTTTTGGCTCCAAGTAGGTGATCAACTCCTGCTATTGCATGTAGAGCTTTCTGTTAGAATTGCCTTTTTTCATCAGAAATCAAGATGAAGTGTTACAGCCTTAATAGAGGTTTTGAAGACACAAAGGACCTGTTCTGGTGAATTCAGAGAAAGGTTTTCAAAGCTCTTGTGATACAGAATGGGAAGGAAAACAATCCAGTCCATCGGAAATTTTGTGGGAGACTTGGTTAGAAATGCATCGCTGTGTATCTTCAGGTAGGAAGAGTGTGGACGCCTTGAATGCTCAGTTGCTACAGAGTAATGCTCTGAAATGGAGACTTCTATACCTGTGGATATAGATAGAGCAAAGTATTGGAACTTCCTAATGGTAAACAGATTTTGGGCTTGCTGGGAGTAGTGCTGCAGCACATCACCGTTGAGTGTATGTGTTCTAGCATTCAGGAGGAGTATTGCTTCCTTTCTTCTGCAGTGCCTTGCTCCCCCCACTCTTGCTGAAGCGCATTTCAGTGGAGTACTCATCAATTACATGTTTCGAACCTTACTTCATGGTATTTTTTTCTCTTCATCAGTTACGTTTTCTCATCCTGTCCAGTTATGTGCAGATCTCACTTTAACATTGTAATTCCTTCCTTTAGAGTTTTGTACATAATTTATACTCAGCTAGCAATCAAAAACTCAGAGGCTCATTTCCTTGTTGCCTTTTTTGGAAATGCGTTGTCTTTTTTTAGCTGAACTTGAGGATAAGCCCATGAATTACTATTTAAAGATCCTGCTTGCCATATGTTAAGGAAGGTTATGGAGTTTCTTAACCTTCGGTCCATTAAAACAGCTATAAAGGGCTGTGCATTAGTTACATTTCTGCTTATCTTAGTACAATGCTACGTCTTGCTTACTGAGAAAGTCCTTACTTCAGACAGCGTGAGCTCCATCCACTTCTGGTGCCTGGGACAAGTTTTCTCCTTGTCATTAAGGAATGAATGAATCCAGAGTATGTGTTGTGGTTGCTTTCAAAGACATCTGCTTAAAAAAAATGCCAGTGACTGCTATTCTGATGATCCTTTTCTTCACAAACACCATCCCCCACCCAAAGGCGGATCTAGTGACTTGCTCTTTACATACCCAAATTAAAAACATACCCAACTCAGCCGGTCAAATTCTTGGCTTATCTGGCATAAGCAGTGTTAGCTCATATTAAAATATACTAATGGTTTATTTCCCCTGAAACTTTTACTTCTTTTCAACCAAAACAGTAAGAATACATTAAATGTTTTCTTTTCTTTAAAAAATAAAGAGATGTGTTAGTAGTCTTTTCAAAAGGCCATTGCCTTAGAACTGAACACCCTTGGTTTGATTGAAAGGTTTTGCTGTGGAAATTTTGTATTTGAAATCATTCAGTAGGAAAAATTTTCTTGTTATCTCTGTAAAAATATAATTAGGTGTGAGATAATGTTGAAAACTGCATTATTTTTCAAATACAGGAATCCTGTCATTTATAGTTTGAAAGGTGTTTGTGATACATTGCCTTAAAGGAACTGTTGCTCACGGAAGCTACTGACAGAATGCGTTGAGGTATGTTTCCTCTTAGATAAAACTGAATTTCCTATCTGCAGCCTGGCAGTCACCTGTCGGTTACAGAGCAGTTGGAATGAGAAGCACCTTCCTTTGATTTGTATTATTTTTTTCTGAAACACTTGTTGCTTGGGTGATATTGCCATTAGCCATGTAATGTTCAGTAAAATATCTGCTTCTGACAGAGCAAGAGTGTTTATTTATGCTTTAGATCAGTGATGGTATCTGCAAGAAAAGAGATGTTCTGTGTAGAGCAGTTTGATTTTCTGTTTTGCTAAGCCTGGATAACCGATCTGCACTCATCTCCAAAAGTGCTGGGTTTGTTCCAGCAAGCAGGAAACTTTTCCTTATGCTTGGGTGAAAACCTGTCTGCAGTGTCCCATTAGTGTAGAGTTTCCACGCTGATTTACTTTAGTATATCGTGTCAGAAATTTAAGTACATATTCCTCAGTTTTATTTAGAAAAAAAGTGATAATTTTGGCCCAGTGCAGGCTGCGAGGAAGATTTCAGCCTTGTGTTCAGATTCCTCCAAGTTAGCTTCTGTTGTGTTTTAAAGGGAATTCGTGGTTCCCAGAACAGTAAAAAACCCCACGTTTTTCTCTGTGAGAGTCCCACAACAGTTGTGTGCAGTACTTGCACAGTGAGAATTTCATGTGATAGTGGAAAAGAAACTGTTGTTCACATGGGTATAGAGCAGCCCCTGAGACAGGACTCATGGCAGTCATAACTCACCTAACCCTTTTAATGCTTACCTTCTGGCAGCACCTAGCCTTTCAAAACCAAACCCCAAACTATAGGAGTAACCCCTGTGACACTGAGATCCAGCCCAGAAAAAGGAGAGGTGCTAGACGCACAGCCTGATGCTTACTGGGTAATTTGTACTTGCTTGCTTGTTCTGTGGAAAGTGCTCGTGTACAGATGAGTGTCTGTAGAAGTCTTCTTTGGTTAGTCTTACATCATAATTTCCTGCTTCCAAGGAATAAGAGTTTGCTTTTTTTCTTTGTGTTTTGTCTAGAGGAATGGCATTCTCAGCAGCACAGTCACCTGTTGCGTGTCAGGAGGAAGGGAATGCTCATGAATTAGCCTCTTCTCCTGTTACAAAAAGAACTTGGTTTGAAGTTTGTGGAATACCAGTCTATGACGTTCCATCTTCTTGGAGGTTGGATTGAACTGACTTCATCCATCCTGCCTTTACTTCTAGTCTGAGTTTTTCTGCGCAGCTAATATGGGGACACAGGATGTTGGGAAGCATTCTTGAAATCTGTGTAAATCATTCTTGTTGTACTGTCATGTTTTTCATTCCACTGTAGAAATTCACTGTCCCAGATATAAGCACTAACTTGTTGGCAGAAAGTGTGCAGGGCCTGTTTTTATGGCCAAAAGGCATACTGAGTGCCAAGGAAGTGAGGGCTCTGTGCCTTACTGCACAGTGATACCATCTCAGCGGATTTCTTGGCTATGAAGGAGTTCCCCTCTGAAACAATGATGTGCTGTCTGCATCCTCTCCGTCTGGGTGCTGTTGTGAATGCTGTGTGTTTTCTTCCTCAAATTGAAAGGAAGTTGTAGTTTCATAAGGACCTACTTGCCTTTCATTCTGTAACAAAGCAGGTGGAATTTGGTTTGGTTTGGTTTTTCTTTCCTGGTTCAGCAGTTATATCAGAAAAAGGATATAGCTGCAGTGATTAAGATGAAATAGAAAAAATGCTCACGAGGCTACTAAACCCATAAAATCATACAATTAGTGATGAAGTGGTAACAGGAAGTTGGCCTTTAATCTCAGCACTGTACAGATTTTTCATTCAGAGTAGAATAGAGTCAAATTCTGCAACAAAACCCTTGGGTGAGCAATGTATTTGTAAAGATTTACATTTATACAAGCAAATGTTCAAAATTGTGAAATGCTGTGGGTGGAATACTGCTGTTCACTTTGAGAGGTGATGATGGAAGCCGTTAGCCTGCATGCTGCACAGGTCCATCTGTGCAAATGAGTGCTGTCCAGGCTTGGTAACTTACTGCTGGAGAGCTCAGCCACAGGCAGACTTACAAAGGAGCTTTTTTCCTGTGGGATGCTCTGCTTACATAGTTTGTATTAGTCCACAAAGGTACAACCCTTGAAAATGCTGTTGTCAGTAGGAGATGAAAGAGAAATACGTTCATTTTGAAACTGAAATCTAAACGCAGTTTTAAATGCTTCTGCTGCATTGATGTCCAGCTATCTCTTGTAACATGTTATGCAAGAGCCTTGTGGTTGAAAGCAGGGTACTGTGAGGTTTGATTACTGTAGTTTCAGGCCAAAGGCTGAGCCCTTATGGCAAAATTAAATGCCTGGGTTTGTATCAGGCATGACTCCATGTTACATGGAGGTAATCTGCCTCTGTGTCAGGATGTGCTGATAGCCGTCATGACATGTCTTCTGCTCTTAGCATAACCTGAGAATATTGTAGCTGTGATCTACTTAACCAGCTACTACGTTTATTTAAATCAGTATTGTTATTATAGGATTTATAGAGAGCCTGTATTAGCCCATAAATTCTGCCTTCAGCCTCCCCCAAACAAGATAAAATGCAGGAAAACCTTTCAGCATTGGGTCCTGGGTGCAACAATAGCATACTTGTTCATATGGCTTTTCAGGCTGCGTTCAGAGATGCTTAAACTGTAGACAGATTTCAAATGATGATTTAATTGTTTACAAGTGAGTGTTTTCTGCAGCATACAAAAGAGATGAACAAATCCCAGAAGGCTTTTTGATATAACTTGAACAGATGATTTCCTGACATTGTTATATATCCTGGTTTAAGGCGATGAATAATTAGCTATTTAAGTTTAAAAAAAAAAATACCTTGAGAACTAGATGTCAGCTGAAAAGCTGTCAGTTAATTTGGAACAGCTTTGCATGTCAAGTTGATTATAGCAATGAATAAAAGGAATTACAGGAAAATGAACCGTGCAGTGTGCAGTTTTTAACTTTAGTCTCCCCACAGTTTCTCCCATCTCATTCTCCAGATTCCTAGGGTGCTTGTGATATTATCAAGCTGTGGAGTTCCCTTTCACAAAATGCTTTAATGTGGGCAACTCTTTCTTGCTATTTACTCCACTTCATCAATGTGCAGTCGCTTGAAACTTTACATTCAAGAATTTCCCCCCTCCAGACCCAGGTGCCATTAATAGCATCTTTTATCTGGCTTCCTGAAATATGGAAAGCCACTTACTACACAGCTTCATTTCCAGGTGACTGCCCAGGACTGAGCAGCTCAGCTGAGGGCAGCGGGGTCTCTCCTGCACATCCAGCAAGCTGCCATGTTTATCCTGCAATAGCAGTGGTTATTTTATGTTTTCCAGAGTGGATCAGATGGGCATATTCTCTGTGCAGTTAGTAGCAGAGCAGTTGCTAGGTCTGAGCTGAACTGTTTGGAGGCTGTGTGCAATGGTAGAAAGTGAATTGCAATAAAGAGTTTTGGAGCCTTTTTAACAGGAGCATTAAGTTGTTTTTGAAGGTCTGAATCCTGCCTGTGGCTCTGCATAAAAGGACACTATGGGCATGAAATCTAATCAGGGTCTTAAAAATCTCATTTAATTAAGCAGATGGGACTGAATTCATGTTCTCTTGAATTATTCAGCTTGAAAATAAAATTGTGCATCTGTAATAAAGTCAGGAACGTAAATGGGCTGAATCTCCTGACAGCTACCTGTGTTGAAGCAGTATTGACTGCAGTGCGGTTAATGGAGATGCCTTGGCAGGAATTGTGAGACTTGTTCTGTTCTTACATGAGCAGTCATCACCGTGGTATCTGAAGGCCAATGCAAAATGGAGCTGCTATAGAGCCATCTCCTGTCGAGATGACAGTTGCTGTTTACCAACACAGATCACCTGTCTTGACATGCTGGAGTGGCAGACTTTGCCTTTTTCCCACTGTCACAACTGCAGTAAGCCAAGCAGTGCTGGAAACCTGTTTCAGAGGAGAGAGGGAGGCTCTGCTGGCAGAGGCAGTTGTGCTGTTTATGAAGAGGCAGCTTATAGAAAACAGATTGCAGATGGTCTGACAGCAGTGATGCGCAGAAAAAAGAAGGGGAATGGGGAGGTAAGAAGAGAAGGAAAAGCTGCAAATTAAGGATGGGGATGAGAGGTTACCTGCTGACAGCTTCCCTGTTCAGCCAGTGAGCAGCATGAAGTCCTTTTGCTCTGGGAAATACTGAAACCTTTACTTTTATCTATGCCCACTCCTTGTAAGCAAGGCTTGTTCAGGAATGGTTTCAAATCTTTGGAATTGGGCAGTAATAAATCATAAGCCACTTGTTTTAGCACAACAGTGTTGGCTTCAGCTGATCACTTGATCACATGGGGATGTTTCATTTATGTTGGAAATAGATTATCATTTTGGGCTGCAGTAATTTTCACATTGATGCAACATAAATACAGTAGTGGTGTATACCAGTATAGTGATAACATTGTGGTGTATACTGGTGATGGGATACAAGTCCAAACATCAACAGTGTACTATTAAGTACTTGTCTGTTTATGAGGGGCTTAATGGCATCACATGAATGGATTGGTAGCTAAATGAAGGATTGACTAAGCTAATCTCTGTGAGAATCCTCTTTAATGAGTTAATGAGGTGTTCTTATGGGCTCCCTGCACACACAGATGCTAATGAGAGTTTTTCCAACTTAGCAAGTGATGAAACTTGGATCTGCATCCAGGCTGATAATAAAAATGATGGATAGGTTCTGTTATTTGGAAAAATATGTTTTAGTTCTGGCATGAAAACTGCAGAAGGGAGCCAAAACTGTTCTACCTGCATATTCTTTATCTTTTCCTGTAGCACGTTGATTAAACTCAAAGCCTGGTGCTAAACCCTCTCTACTTCCAAAGCTGAAAATCAGCATCTGTACTCAAAATTATTTACCTGTTTTATCTTTTAAAGATGAGTTCTACCAAATTCTGTGTTCAAAAATTTCCCATGAAGACCCAGTTTTGGGGGTTTTCTTCTTGTGTAGGATTTTTTTCCTGTTTATGTTGGGTTTGGGTTGTTTTTTTTTTTGGGGGGGGGGGGGGGGTGTTGGTGTTTGTTTTTTGTTTTGTTTGGTTTTTTTTTTTATTTTTTAA
>JAOEHY010037363.1:0-18695 GCA_025447955.1 Psilopsiagon aurifrons | reverse complement strand
GCATGATGTGCTGTGGTATGGAATACCTCTTTGGTCAGTTTGGGTCAGGTGTCCTGTCTCTGCTTCTTCCCGGCTTCGCTTCCTTCCTGCAGAGCATGAGGCTCAGGAAGTCTTTGGCCAGAGTAAACATTACTGAACAGCAACTGAAAACATCGGTTTTACCAGCGCTGTTCCCAGGCTGAAAGTCAAAACCACAGTGCTGCAGCAGGTACTAAGAAGGAGAAAAATGACTGCTACTGCTGTAAATACCAAACAAACTTTTAAGAAATTAAACAGTTGTTGCAATCTGAACATTTAAACTTCGTATTTTTCCTTTAACTGTAAATTTGGGGTGTAGGAACATAGAGTTCTTAGTGGCACTAATTTTGATTTGTTTTGGTTTTCTTTTTTCCTTATTCTTTACCACAAAGTTACCAGAAATTTGTCACTGTCTCTTCTTTCTAAACTTGACTATAACATGTCAAATATGGGGGATCTTCCCTCTTTTCAAATGCATGTAACATGGGATGGACATGAGCAGTAAAGAACATTAACTAAATATTCCTTCCTCTGTTTGGCTGTTGCTAAAACTTGTTCATGCTTGCCTCTGCTCATCAAGACATTGTATTTGCTGAAGATAAGCTTCCAGCCTTGTGATTACTGCAGATATTCAGCTGAGGTTGAGAGCATGTTGTAGTCAAGTGCTCCAAACTGCTCCCTTGTACAATTCCCTTTTCCAATAGTTGTCAGCTAAAGAGACAGCTTGTTTGGAGACAACTTTAAAGGTAGCCAGTTTCTTCCTTCTTTTGAGAAAAGTCATGAAGCAACCCATGGCTTGGTATTTTCCAGTCTTCTGGTGACTGCAAGATCATCTGCTTTCTCAGTCTGCTCTATCTCTGATTAAGAAACTGTAGGCTGATATTAAATTCCTCTTCATCCACCCACCTTGACAAACCTTAGTTTGGGAGAGTTGGTCCTGAGCATGTCCAGCCATTCTGGTTATAAGGCAGAATCTTAACTGCTTAGAATAATCTTTATGTGTATAGGCTCTAAAGCTGTTTGTCCTACATGCTGTGGTTTGAGCAAAGGCTGACTACCCATCTCTTATTCTTTTTTCTTCTGCCTAGTCACACTAGGAAGAATGGTGGCCTAATATTCCAGTCATCCTTCCAGGGTGCTGTAAGAACAGCAGCCATTGCCTTAAGGCTTCTGTGTGCTATTATCCTATGACTGCAGGCTTATCCTGCTGTCCCCCTTTGGGCAAGGGTTTGATTCTGGAACTCCATCTCTTCATGTTATTCTTTGCCGCCCTGTTCAGTGGACAGTCTTTGGCTGAGCTAGATTCATCACACTGTTCTGACTGCAACAGTATTTTTCGGCTGGGAGAAATAACCTTTTCCATCTGGATTGCCCAAGTTGTTGGCAGGTTTTTTTGAGGCAACAAGTACTATTGCATATGCCTTATAATTCGTTCAGGACAGGTGTGAGCATGTTCTTAATGGTTTCATCATAAGCATAATGATAAAACTAACCTAAGGATTAGTGCCTAGCTAGAATAACAGTGAACTTATGCCAAAAGCGTGACTAGACATGCAGGTTACATGTCATGAAAGTTGGCTTGGTCACTGCCAAAGTAAATCGCCTTTCCTTGTCCATTATTTCCATCAAAGCCCTCAAGCGGACTGTTTCTTTCTTTTTAAGCTGTGTCTGAAGCTTAGCTTAAGGCAAAGCTTAACTCCTTTGGAATCATCTCTGACAATTTCTTAAACCAGAGGATGTTTCTGAGCACTTTATGCTCATAAAACTCCTGAGTTTCTGGCCAGCTTTACTGCAAACATTTTTTTGGGGTCTCTAGCATTTCACTTTAGTTACAGGATTTCAGTGAGAAGAAGCACCTTCTGTTTTGCATTTTCTTTTTGCAGTAAAATAAAACAAATGTTTTTTAGTTGTGTGGTGGGTTTGGGTGTTTCGAAGGGTTTTGTTTGGTTGGTTTTGTGGAATTTTTGCTTGCTTGTTTTGTTTTTGAGTGTGGCTGGGTGTTTTGGTTTTGTTTCTTGGTTGTCTCGGGTTTTTCCCCCCTCCCTAATCCAGAGCTTGTAGCTGTACGTATGTGGTAGCTCTGGGTTACTGCAGACCTTTTCTCACAGTGTGCAAACCAGTCTGCTCCCCTGTGCTGGATCAAGCACTAGGCTATTGCCCTCTCTCATGGTCCTTAGCAAGTTGCCCACTGCACAGAGTAGAGCTGGCGCAGCAACAGGCTGTGGCTCATAGTCTGAAGGGAAGTGATAGTGCACCCAGCAGCAGTAGCTCTGGGGAAGAGCCACAACCTCTCCTTTCTATGACCTCTGATACTGTTCCTGAGAACTTGCCTTCAGTGACACCTGTATGGATACTCGAATCCACTCTGTCTACAGTCTGGGTTGTTTTATTTTCTTGTTCGTAGTTGGCAAGGTGGATAGGAGGTACAAGGAGGCCAACAGGGAAGGTTGTGGGTCTGAAAGTCAAGCTGCTAACTCCTTCTGGCTTCACTGCCACTGTGGTCACAGGAAAATTAACTCAGAATATGAGTGTATGAGAGAATATTTCATTTCCTGAGGATGGCAGGGAAGAGCGTGTTGCCTGACAGTTCTTCATGGGATCCCAGTGTGTATTTTAATACATACTCATTAGTGTTAGCCAGTCTGCTCTCTTTCTGCTGGTAGCCAGGCCTCTTGTGAGTATGTTTGAGACAACTGGAGCTGTTGCTGCCCTGTTCATTCCTTGGAAGGGTCTGGATGCCTCTGTCAGTGGTTCAGTGAAGAGAGTTGCCTTCATTTTGACAGACATGTTCATATTTCAGGAACTATGAAGTCAGTGGAGGAGACAAAATTGAGCAGCACCTAAGTAAGTCTTTGCAGCACCAAAAGCTTTGAGCATGAGAGTGAGGGGGCAGATTGACGGGCTCTTCCCAAGGGAACAGATGACAAGGAGAGGAGCTGTGCCCTGGGTAAGGAGGAGTTGCACAGCTTCCCAGGAAAGACGCTAAAAAGGGGAGGGAGTTACCTAATTTCACATGCTTCAGTCTGCAAGTATAAGCCTTAATTTTTGCTTGATCTTAGATTTTGATTGATCTTCAATTGGTTAGTGAGTCTAAGGAAGGGAACTTTTTTTTCTGCTAACAAACAGAAGAAAACATCATTCAAGTAAGAGCACTGATGGACTCCTAAAGTGATTTAAAGCTTAAGTGCAAAGCTGGTAATGATGCTGCTTTTCCCTGTGCTTGCGTTATCAGTTTTCTGATACTCAGAGGAAATCTGCTGTGTCTGTTTGAATTTTTATTGCAGGTCTTTGAATTTCTCATCCGGCTGCATTCAACTGAGGGATCTGTGGATGAAGAGGTCTACCCTTATGTTCGTACCTTGCTGCATTTTGACACTCGGGAATTCCTTAATGTTCTTGCACTGGTAAGAGATCACTGATCTCCTCCAAGAGAAAAATGCAACCCAGTTCTTCCTTCATCTATGTCATAGTTGCATGATTTCTAAGATTCCTTTTTAAAAGTTCATTCTTTAGCTAAACCAGAAGTTATTGGCTTGATGCAAGAACAGTTTTGATGTGTGTTCTATAAGATGTCAGAGGAGATAATTACAGTTCTTTATGTCCTTAAGCAAAAAATGATGAACATGATGTTATACAGACAAGACTGGTAACAGAGGCCATCTTTAAAGCACAGCTGTAAAAAGAATAATGCATTTGGAAAGAGTATTTTAGTACTTACATCTTTCTCCTGCATAAAGTTTCGTCTTTCTTCCTTTCCAAATTTCCTCTGTCTGTTGGACCTGTTACTTTTTACCTAACTTGTCTTGGAACCTGCTGCTTGGGTGATATGCACAGAAGGGATTTAAAAGCATCGTCAGTTTTGTGATATGGCTGCTTCTTTGCGTCTGTATTTTTGGGGTTGGCAGTAGAGAGCATTCTTCTCAAGGTGTCAGTGTTTTGCTTCATGCAGACTTTTGAAGACTTTAAGAATGACAAGCAAGCTGTGGAATATCAACAGAGAATTGTGGACATACTTCTGAAAGTGAGTGTGCATAAAAATTAACCTCTGTGTTTGCATTTAACTGATTATGTACAACACTGTGCAGCAAAGCCTGTAATTTGGATGAGGTGTCCCAGTGCTGCTGTGGATGACACCTCTAAGAAGGTGATGGGCTGGAGTTTGGGTTAACCTCAGCCAGGGATGTCAGCTGGATATTTGGAAGTGATGCTTCATGCACATTAAATATGATGACAGAGAGGTCTCCTTTCCTGTCTGTTATTTCACCTGGGTTGTACTTCATTGTCAGATTTCTCTAATGCACTGTTAAGTTTATTTTGATAAGCTTCTTATTGATTCCACTCCCTGATTCCCGCTGAGCAGGAAAAAAGGGTCCTAGGAATCTTGAGCTTGGCTGGGTGCCAGTGCTGTTCTGATAAAACCCTGCTCTCTCTATCTGTAAATGTTGTATTTGAGATGTAACATACCCAGAATGACGGGCCTATCTTTAATAAATGGGAGAGAGGAGGAATGTCAGAGTTATCAGGCCGGTGCTCTAGAAATCACTTGTCATCTGCAGACCGTGTTCCTTAACAATGAATGTTCTCATTAAAAACCTATCTCTGCCAAATGCCATTTACTTTCCCCTTCTAAGCTGTCAGCATTAATAATGAGTAACTCCACTTGGAAGCTGTTTATGTATAAACATATCATAAGTAGTGTTTCCCAGTCACTTTCGTCACTGATAGATGAGAGCAAGGGCACCAGTGAGTGAGTTCAGTGACAGCGCTGCTGCAGCAGGCTGTGTTGGAGGGGCTGAGATAATGCCGCTGTGGGGGACCTTTTGTGAGTCTGCCTGTGTAGGATGTTAGCTCTGTGCTGGGTTAGACCATGACTTTTTGTGTCTTTAGCGGTCGTCAGCAGGAGGCGGCATACTGCAGCTGTGTTCTGGAGCTGCTGTGGAATGTGTTCCTGTTGCACTGCATAGGCTGGATGGAGCTGTTTACAGCCCTGCTCTGTGCTGCTGGTCATGTAGCAAATATCCACCAACGCTGCTCTTGGAGGGGGAAAGGAAGGCAATTGTGAGAAGTGCTGCAGGATTAAATGCATCTACAGCTAGACAGTTTGGTGTTATGAGAACTGTTGGTCCGTTGGTCTGGAATCTGCTGTCCTTTTGAAAAAATTAAATTAAAAATCTTTGAATTTTTTATTTAAATTTATAATTGAGAAAAAAAAATCTTACTAGGAAATATCTGCACTCCTAAAATAGTTTGGTCAACACAGGCATTCTGCTAATGCTGATCTAAACTTTGCCAAATATATCATCTTTTAGAATATCCGCATGGTTGGCCTGCAGCCTCTGTAAGGTTGCTGTGTTTCAGAGGTCCACAGGGACATGTCCACAGGTTCACATTCACAGGGACTAATGAGGACCCAGTTTGTGAAAAAACAAAGTGAATAAACACTCCTATTGTTTTAGTGAGCTGTATTTTAAATGCTATTAGCATTATTAGGCTTCTGTAGGAAATGGACTTTTTAAACAGAAAATGAAGATGAAAAAAGAATTATAGCATTAGCTGATGTTTCAGGCAGAGCTCTACTTGGTACCTTCATGTGTCTTACCTGTCTGCCTCTACTTGTGCAAGATAACCATTAGCAGCTTACGAGAATCTTGAACTCTAGCTCACTTTAAGGAATCAACTGTATCCCTCAAGCTTAGACTGAATGAGGTTATAAACTGAGATGCTCTGTGTCTAGGCTTTGCTATGAGCAATTCTTAGATTTTAGCTGACAGAATTGTTCAGGTGGTGGATTTCCTTCTAGCTAAACCCAGTACTTTTAGAGGGAGACTCTCCAAACAGGGGCATTTCATATCCCCTTAGTGATGAGGATTTTTTTAGAAGCATGAGACACCACGTCAGGACGCATCACACTCATTTGCTACATGCCAGATGGGTGACAAGCATTTGTCAGGTTTCAGATCCCTTTTGTAGTGAATCTTAGATATTCTTTTTTCTGTAATTTCAAGTCAAGTTAGCACAGTTAGAAGTTTTTCAAAATATAGACTAGCAGCTAATTTAATGTGAGAAAAGAAAGTTTTCCCCAAACCTACAGTTTTTAGTCATTTTAGTTTGTACAGTTTCTTAGTCATTAGATCAGTTTTTCTGCATACCACAGTTGAAGAGGTGAGTGTCTGGGGCTAGAAGTCAAATTATTTTCTTCCCTTCTGTAATTCTTAATTTTATCTTTTTTCCTGATGTGACATTTCTCCGCTCAGAAGCTCTGTTAACATGTCCAGTGATGAGTGCAGACTACAGAGATGGAGATAAACAAGAGCTTGGAGGCACTTCACACCAAAAATCAGGGACATACAAGAATACTTCTCTTGAGTACACAACAGAGGGTTGAGCCTCTTCAGCTTTAGAATAGAGGTGATTTAGCAATGGCACATCCACTGTTTGTCTTGTTTATCTTAAGGTGAGACAGCTAAATGCCATGGAAGGTGGCTTACGTTTTTATCTGCAGGATGGACTAACACCAGGAGATTGTGTCTATGCAGGAGGATGTCTAAGGCAGGAGGAGACACAAAGGCTGTACAGTGATTTCTTCTTGTAGCTGCAGAATTTATCACTTGTAGTTTTATTTTTCCCTTTTCTTTGTAATGCTTCTCAGGTCATGGTGGAGAATTCTGACTTCACCCCATCTCAAGTTGGCTGTCTCTTTACTTTCCTTGCCCGTCAGCTTGCCAAGCCTAACAACACGCTGTTTGTGAACAGGACACTTTTTGACCAGGCAAGTATTCCTTTGCAAAGGGTGGGAAAAATCCCAAAGAGGGCACAGTACTACAAAAAGTGTGGCTAGTGCTGTAGACTGAAGCAATTCTGGACGTACTGGTGCATTATAAAACATGTAGCATCTTGCTGGGACTTTGATGTGATTTTGAAGAAGCAGAGTAGAAGAGACCACAGAAGTACATTAAGGTCCATATTTCTTTTGTCACAATTTAAGACCATAGAGCTCTGTGGAGGCTAAATAGATTTGGATTAAACACTTATTACAGATATATGAAAGTTATTAATTACATGATTTCCTCTTTTTCTGGAGAGAGATGGCTCAGTCCAGGAGAGAAGTCAAGAGGGTCAGTCAGCATAGTGATTTCAGCTGTTTGCCATGTAGTCTAAGCAGGGCCACAGGGTCCCCTAGTTCTTCATTTTCTCTGGGTTCCTCAAAGTTTGGTTTTAGATTCTGATGCAGAGTCATGGGTTTCCTTCCCTGGAGTCTTTCAACAGTTCTTGGTTGCTCCAGTATTCCTAAGTGTCCTTAGTTACAGGACCAATTAGAGAGTGCCTCACAGATGAGTAATTCATTCAGATTGCACTATTGCATTCTGATTTGCTCTTTCCAATATTGATGCTCACAATCTGCTTGTTGAGTTTATGCTAACAGCTATGCTCAGTGGGCCTAAGTCAAGCTAACTTCTACACCCTTGTGCAGGTCCTTGAATTTCTGTGCAGTCCGGATGATGACTCCCGCCATTCAGAGAGGCAGCAGGTAATAGCCTTCAAGGGAACATTTCTTTAAGCACCAGGTGTGACCAGACTGTAGAGCAGAGTTTGGCCTCCCTGGGAATGGATGTTGGCTGAAGTTCGTATGCCAAAGCAGACACCTAGCATAGGAATGGTGGCCAGCATGGATGAATTGGACAGTGCTGTATACACAGCAGAAGTGAAGGAGGATCCTACCCCAGCATTGTCTGCTGGACAAGTAAGAACAGAGGCAAAAAAAATTCCTGGAAAAGTTAATGACCTTCATAGCTAACGGACAGACAATTAAAAAAGGTCCATGAAATAAGCTCTGTGTTAATAGGAAGTTTAATGGAGCAGGAACAGTGTACTTTTAATGGCAGCTGCTACAGCAGTACAAATAACTGGTCTTCAATATCTGCAGGTCCTTTTAGAATTGCTCCAGGCAGGAGGGATAGTACAGTTTGAAGAGAGCCGTCTAATCCAAATGGCAGAAAAAGCTGAATTGTAAGTTGCTGTGTACAGTGTATAAATACTGCCTTTAAATCTTGTGTATGAAATTGAAAGCTCATCCAAAGCTTTTTTTCTCCGCATTCCTTGTTCCTACTTTGCAGCTGTGTTTGGGATGATTTTCTCTGTGCATTCACATATGCTTCATCTCTCATATGTTTATATTTAGTCCCAGTCTTTCTGTCTTATCTCTACTGGGTGTTCTTACAGAAGGCATTGTTAAGATAAGAGGGGGTAGAGCTGTGGAAACCCTTCAGCATGAAGCTCCGTGGGGCTTGATGAGTTTTGGCACTTCATATGCAAGACCCCAGGCTTTGTTCAAAGGTATAGTTGTGTATTTGAATGCTCTACCACTGACAGATGGAGATGACTCATTGGGGTGAGACCCACAGGTGGATTTAAAAGCAAGAAGGGGTCTGGAGCCACCCCCATGGTACTTACTTTAGAATTGAGTAGGAGGGACAAACACAATGTCTGGAAAGGCTTAAAATTTCCACCATCTCCTTTAGATGCTTTACACTCCTAGAAAGTGTCTTATGCCTGAGCAGAGTCAGCCAATGAGAGTATCTTCAGCCAAGTCTTGAATTTGGGTAATATGTGAATTAGTCCACCATACTACAAAGGACAAGAGGGCTAGAGGTCCAGTGGTGGGGATTGCCATACCTGTTTTCCTGTGTATCCTAGGAGTTACTCAGTCAAATTCATCAGACTCAAGAAATGCATTTGTTTTTCTTCTTGCTTCAGAACCATCAGCTAGTCTCTTCCATCAGAGCTGAAAGACCTATATTGTAATGTTATTTAACAGACATTTCACTTGTTCTGCCTCAGTTGCATCCTTTTTTATCTGAAGTCTCAAAATACTTAAGATGCTTATTAAAATTTGACAGTAGGGAGCTGTGTCATCACACATTGAGTCATGTTCAGTGTATTTCTTCAAAGTAGTATTGTGGATTGGCCTACCTTAGTCGAGTGTTTTATGGAAATAAAAGATGATCTCTGAACAGCAGAACCTGTGAAACGTGATTTCTTCAAGGACTTTTGTCCTCTGTCCCTTCCTTCAGTAACTCTGGTCTTCTTTGCTCTGTAATATAATTTCTCCAAAAGAGGGAGATTGACAGGCTGATTAGTCTGCCTGCGGTTGATACCAAATGGTATATGTGAACTGGAGCCACCCAACCTGTGTACTGAAAACCTTGATGTAAGATACTTCCAGATGCTTTTTGTAAAACATGCTGTATTTTCTGAGTGCTGACAAACTGTGCTGGATCTGAGCTACCTGCCTCTATTCTGATGACTCAGCTGAGTGTGGTTTTCCTAATGTAGAAAGTATTTTTCATTTTAGCTATCAGATTTGCGAGTTCATGTATGAACGAGAGCTTCGCTATGACAAAATAATAGACTGTTACCTGCGTGATCCAGTGAGAAAAGTGAGTAAATCTGGTTCTTCTGCCCTTTCTTCTGCACAGCAGTGCAGCCTGCCCTGCTGTCCAGAGCGTAGACGGGCACAACAGCCCTGCTCTTTTGTTGCACTTCTCTTGTCTTAGTAAGTGTCCTTCTTTACAGCTGAGTATTCTTAGTTTCAGTTAAGGCTTTTTCTGTTCATGCATGTGTTGGAGAGATGATTTTCTTTTTAAAGCTTTGTAGTTTTTCTTTCATTTTAAATTTAAGTAACGTTAATACAGAAAACTTGAGTTCAGGATGGGATTGATTGCAGATGTTGCTATCTACAATACTACTTTGCTTCTGCCACCAGAATTCTCTTTTCTCCCCCTGTACAGACTTTCTCTGCCCTTAATTTGCGATTTGCAATCCTCTTTGCAATTACCTTCTGCATGTGCACAAGTTGCACGTCTGCCACAGTTTTTGAGGTATTCTCTTTCCGACCACCAACAGAAGTTTTCAAATGGGATCTCACCAACTCCTTGTAAAGCCACTATGCTGAAAGTTATGTGAGTGACTGAGTCAGAGTAGATATGTTGTGATAGTGAGATGGTCAAAAAATCTGGCACAAGAGAACATCTGAGCCATGGACAGTGCAGGAGAGCCTGGGAAGGAGGCTAGTGTTGAAAAGGAACTCAGGAATATGCTGGGAAAACTGACTTACCCTTTGATGGAGCATACCTTTCTCTGCCTGTGCTCCTAGGTAAAGAGAGATGTCCTGCTTTTTCCCTTGTGAGCAAGATGGGGACATTTTTAATAGTGGAAGAGCAATTCTCTTTGACCTCAGTGCTTAACATGTTTAGCATCAGTTCTGTTTCTCTTGCCTTTTTTTTTATCCTGGCAGTTCCTCAGAAACTATTTAGGGACATGTAATCTTGCTTGGAGATAATTTATGCTGTCTTGCTAAGAGAGGGCTAGCCCTGGGGTCTCCTTAGTGGTGCTGCAGAGCATACTATGCCATCTATGGTTTTTTGCCTTACAGGAAGAAGTTTTCAACTATATTCACAACATCCTATCCATGCCTGGCTACAGTGCTGAAGAAAAGCAGTTGGTGTGGCAGAAAGCTTTGGAACATATAGAGGTACAGTGTATCCTAAATCTATAGTACTTAAGCTACTGCAACTCCTGTTGGATCTGCCTAGTGCTGTTCTGGCTGTGGAAGCATAACAGTGTTGAATCACGACTGTGTAGAAAGCTCTGACTTTAAGGTTCAGTAGTCTCATAGGTTAATGTAAATGCATCTCTTAGATTTAGTATGGCTTCCTTGGTTTCCTGCTCTTTTGATAATAGGTCCTTGTCAGGGGATGATGGCTAGTGAGTGCTCTGTAGCAGGGAAGGGATGCATTAGCAAGTCTTTAATCTCCTGAGCGTGTAGCAGCAGCAAGGACAGGACATTGACATCACTGACCTTATGGTCTGTGGTATCCAGTTCCTTATGTTACAATGATAATAGCATTCAACCTTGGTGCCCTGACCCTTCTAACCTGTTTGAAGACGTGACTTTTACTGTAAGATACGCACTGTTGCTAGACTTCTTTAGCTAGTAATTTTCCCCATGTCTTTAAGCTCTCTTTGCTTCAGGGAATGGAGATGTGTCTGAAACAATTGTCCAGTCAGTAGCTATGGAGAATTCATAATATCTTTAGTTCCTATAAAGTGGTGTCAGTCCCCTGAAGGCTTATTTGGAGATAAGCCAGGAACCTCTGTCTATAAAACAAGCAGTCATGCACTTGCTCAGCTACTTAGCAGGAAAGGGCCACAGAAGTCTGTATCCTGGGAGGTTAACAGAGAAAGTACTGGGTGCATTTGGAAGATACAGAATACTTTTGATCTCTGCCAGCGTCCGCAACTAGTGCGTAGCTAATGTGGAAAATGGACCAAGAGGGAAAATGATTAAAAAACAATAAACAAAGAAATCCTGTGAATCCAGCTGTATGATGTGCAGTTCACTGAGCTCACACCCACTCTCCAGATGCACTTTCAGAGTCTGTGGGAATTGTTGGCATGATGGTTGTGCTGTGACTGAGCTGGCCTGGCTTGTTACTACCTAATCAGAGCAACTGTGGTTCCACGCTGGGCTTTCCAAGTTGAGCATACTGCTGTCTGCTGTGCTGCTTCCTGTTGTCCTTCTCCTGTGCTTTGTTGTCCTACTACATCTTTTGTCTCTGCTTGTATTGGTATATACAACCCAAATTTTTTGGCATTATGAGCGAGTCAGCCTCCCTCTGTAAGCTTTATTTTGTGTCTGTCAAATCACAGGTAGGTCTCCTTGCTCTTCAGCCTGAGGCCTTTACAATTGCTCTTCCATGTTTGGGTGTCTCGGGACAAATCAGAAATGTCCTGAGTTGCCCTTCCTGATGTTTCTCGTTGTGTTGTACCAGTTTTGATAATCTTCTGATAGGCTAAGACTGCATCTCTTCTTATTGAGTTGTTTGTTTTCTCTGTCTGGAGCTACTTCTGATTAATATACAGTGTCAGAAGTGCCCAGTGTCCAACTTGTCAGAGCTGGTACTTTCCTGAAGTCACCAGCTTTAAAAACAGGGTTTCCTGCACTGTTCATCAGCCATTTTGATAACATTCAGATGCTTTTACCTATGCTTTTTGCAGTTTCCTCCAAAAAGCTGCTGGGCAAATAGTCTTCTGTTGGTCACCTTTCTTGGCTGCTGTCACTAAGATCAACTCCCTCTTTCCTTTTGGCATCTTCTGTTTTCCAGAATTGGTGAATAGTATATACAGTTTCCTGTGGTTTAGCAGGTTATTGGCTCCTATGGGCTTTTGTTATTTTCCATTTTATTAATCCTGCTCTCAGACACTCAGCAGACTTAATAAATAAGATTTTACTAGGGCGGTGCTGTGATTTCAGGTCTTGGAACAACTGACCTTTCATCTGCTGAGGTATGAAGGAAGCAAACTGAACTCTTTAGTTGAAGCTAGTAGTGTCTAGAGAGGTTTCCCTGGTGACTGTATGACAGAAAGTGCGGTTTGTGATCAGTGCCACTTCTTTTCTCTGTCATCCTGAATAGTTGTTGTCCCTTGCTGTTTATCTTGAAAATAAAGCCTAAGGCTTCTCTTCAATCATAGTGCTGTTTGTGGGGGTCACTTTCTGTTCTCAGACCTACATGCCTTGTGTCAGTCCTGTCTCCTTTAAAGGCTGTCTGCCTCAGTACCTCCATGTTTGTACATTGTCCAAACCTGGGAGAGGATGAAAACCCAAGCCCCAGGACAGGCTGTGAAGGTCACAGTGATTCAAGAGATGCAGTCACTTACAGGGAGGCTGGGTCATCTCCTTCCAGCCAGTCTGGCCTATCTCCAGCAGTCTAGCCTCCCAGGGAGGGTTTATCCAGAGTGAGAAGCAAATTTAGGCAGTCACACTACATCCTTTCTGCATTCCTCTGAGCTGATCTTCTGGGTCCTTTGCCCTGGCTTGTGAGATGAAAGGGTCGTGCTTCTGAGTGCTGGGGAAGCAACTAAGAGCTGTGGTGGCTCAGGGAGTAAAGCTGTGGGGCCAGACACCACAGAGCTGTTTAACATACAATACAGTAGACAAATTTTGGTTTGGAAACCTCACAAAAAGCAGTTTCTATGATAGGTCTTCCTTAAAGAGCTTGTGGAGTAGTCACGCTCTTTCTTGTTGCTTGCTCGTTTCCCTTCCCCCTGGTCTCTTCCTAATATTGGCTAAATTTGGTGTTTACTGCAGCTGTCTGGAGACCAAGCTAGTGCTAAGTAACTTTTTCAGATTGTTTTTTTTTTAATTCCAGATATCTGCTTCTTTCTTTACCACTGTAACAGTTGGTTTTGTTTAGTAAAGCCATGTTTACCCCTCTGTAGGTGTAAGCAGGGGCTTTTGGAAATGGTTACTAGGTAGCCAGTGTTGGTTTGAAGCAGTTGCTTCTCATATATTTGGAAATACGGATGCGTTTGGAGGCATTATGAACAGAAATTGCATGTTCTGGGTTTTGTAAACATGTATGTTATGAAGCCTCTTAGATAAGCGTGACAGGAGGCAAACCCATGGGCATCTAAAAGATTTTTTTTTTTTCTTTTGTAACAATGAAGAAATTATTTAGTGGGGATTTTTTCTTTTCCCCACATCTGGACAGGTGTCAATTGCAATTAACAGTTACAGGAAACCTGCTTATAAACTTCTGGTTCTGTTCATTTCAAGCCACTTAAACACTGTTTCCATTTGACTGAAAAATGCCTGAGGGTCAGCTGAGGGCTCTGTTTCCTCTCTGCTGCTGGCTCCTAGTTGGCACTAGGAATGCGTTATTGGCAGGGGTGAAAGGCAGTTGTCATATAATCTGGTGAATAATTTCCTTGCTGGAGGACTAAGATGTGGTCTTATTAGTGTGAAGAGTTTTGCATTCTTACAAGGCCTGTCAGGTAGTAAAATCATGACTTTCAAAAATACCTTTTCAAAAACTACCCTTCCTTCTAGGTTTCGTTTTGTTTTCCAAAATCACTTTGAGTGATGATATTCATCATTTTATAGCTTTCATTTAGGCAAAGATGCAGTTACAATATGAATGGACTCAGCGATACTACATAATTATATTGCCTATGAAATTAAAAGTAATTATTTTTGTTGTGATTCTTTCTCTGAAGGAATTACTGTTGCTGAGCCCATGTAAAACAGCTGATTTGGTAGCCATTCACTTCAGTGAGCAGATTGAGAGCATCATTACAAACCTTCAGGTAAATTGTCCAACTTCACTGATACTGGTGCTTCTTCACAGCGGGGATGCCATTCTTGTAAGAAATGATTGCTAAGAGTAATAGTAAGTTGTTGCTATATGTCATAAACAGAAGAAAAATAGCCGGGTAACTACTCAGCTGCAGGAATTGCTAAATTTAAATTATTTGGCCTGTTTGTAGAGTTCTGGCCAGAAAAAATGTATGACCTCTGGGTTTCAGATTGCATCACTCGATGATGCAGTTTTTAGTTTGGAGTTCAGTAATGACTTGCACTCAGAGATCCAAGAGAGTGATTGTCAGCAAACATATCCTCTGAGTATTTACACAAGACATATGCCTAAACCAACTTGTTCAGCAGGCACCAGCTGTGAACAGTATCTTCTTCAATGGGTATAGTTCAGGAATCACTGGTTTATAGCACATTACTGAAAATAGTAATACTCTGTCTCCTCCTGTTTTACAGGACCAGTTCTTACTCTTCCAGTTTCTGAGGAGTCTCCTTGATCCAAGGTATGTAAGAAAATTGGTCCACTTCCAAACTACAGCTTGAAAATGTGGGTTAAAATAAATTCCTTTGGAATGGTATACCAGTAGACAGCCTACAGCCAAGATACAGGGCTTAGAAAAGGTGACTTGTTCTTCTAACTGCCCCAAGTCAAGTAGGATAGCCCAGAAATAACAGTGTTCTGGGGAGTAACCTTTAGCAGAGCCCTTGCTGGCTTCCTAACTGGGAAGTGGTGTGGGTTCCAGTACATGCAATGTGACACATCCCCCACACTGGTGGGAGTTTGGGCATTACTGTAAGAACTTCTTTGAGAAGGCTGTGAAATGGTTACCCTGTGACTGAAGCTGCCATTTCTTTTCTCAGAGACGGTAGTTTCTGTTCTCAGTCCACCTATTTGATTACTTGACCAAGGGACCCAAGTTTACCATAAATAGAAAAGCATTTTGGTCTATTGTCATTTTTGATTTCTATCTTATTTCAGAATTGCTGCCATATTTCACTGCAGACTTCTCTTTAACTATATGCTTGCTCCATCTGCTCCTGTTCTTTTCCATATTTCAGCACTGAGTGTTCTCTTTCTGTTGAATGAGTTTTAAATGCTGCAAGACCTTGATTTTATTTGTGTATTTTGTAAGACTTTTCTATCAGCTCCAATTGCTTTCAAGCAGTTCTTAATGCAGTTGAAGGAGAGGTCTCGTTTTGTCAGTTAGCTACAAATTAATTGTGCTTTATAAAGAAGATTAACAGCAGGAAAAGGTAATACTGTCTAAATTCAAATGTCAGTGTTTCAGTTCTTGTTGAAATATAAAGGTGCTTTGGAAGCTAGAACCTGGAATTAACCACTTCTGGGATTTTGCTAGGGTGTTAATTAGAAAAAAGGACACATTATTTTGTTACTTCTTGAGTTTCACACCCATGTTTGTATGGAAGGTGTTAACTTCCAGACCTGTTTTCTTACAACACAAAATAAAATCAGAATTTTGCCAAGTAAATATCTTATTTGGGTTTTATAGAATAGAAATGAGACGATTTAGTAGCGGAATAATTTTAAAAATTTGAATAGTTAAGCAGAAACGATCCCTTAACTGGATGTAAAGTAGGACTTTGTTTGTGCTGTGATACCACTTGCAGCAAGTGAGACCCAGTGAAGGTAGTAATTAACCTGGATTTTAATCTTATGCATGGAGTGCCTTCCATAATCTCTGAGCAATATATGTATCTAATTTACCACAATTAGAGCTAAATACAGCTATTTCTCCTGTAGTTATTTTCTAATCAAAAGCAGCACATGCACATTCAAACCAGCAATGGGAAGCAATTTTCTGTATCTGATCTTCCAGATCTCCACTCTTCCCCGCAAGGTTCATGAGGCCACGTGGTTTGGCTTGTTGGGCCATGTGTGTCTTAGGAAAGTTCCTTTTTCGCTCTGAGTTCCAAAATCAACTAATTCTCTGCACTGCAGTAAGATATGGTAAGGCCAGGCTGGATGGGGCTTTGGGCAACCTGGTCTAGTGGAAGTTGTCCCTTCCCGTGGCAGAGGGGTTAGAGCTAGATGAGCTTTAAGGTCCCTTCAGACTCAAACCATTCTGTGTTCAGCACCACAAGTAATGGAGGTCAACCACATACCGACTGAGTTTTAGGTGTCAGAATACTCAATAAGCACCAGATGAGTTGCACAGTTGTACAGAAAAATTAACAAAATACTACTGAATATTTTGGATTCACATGTGGCAGTGACTGACTGTAGATCGGAAGGTCTGGAAGCCCAAGGTTTAACCTATTTTTATTAAACTATGTTGCTAATAAGTGTTTTGTAGAGATGCTGCACTGCTGGAGGGTTGTGGGTTTTTTATAACACTTGAGGTCCTGTGGTCTGTTTTCAGTGCTTTGAGATTGTCTGCTTCTAAGACCTACTGAAATGAACTGAACTGTATCCTGGGAGAGATAAGGAAGGAGGGAGAAATCTTGCAATGCCTGACCTAATCTGCACATAAACCTATAGCTTTTAGTATATCTGTACATAAAATAGTGATGAGATTCTCCTGAAAACATCTCTCTCAAGTCAATTAAAGTGCTTATATGCTTTTTTTGAGCAAAATTCTTAGAGCAGTAAATGAGCTTTTAATGTCTCAACCACAAATGAATGATTGCTTGATCATATGTGGACAGGACTCATCATCCTAGTGTAACTATCCTGGTTCATGGAATTGCATTTGGGATTAATTTGGCCCATTTAATTTAGCTAGAGATTTATTTTAAAAGAGGGGGAAGGGAGGAAACAAGGTTAACAGGCATTGCCTGGGGAAATTAAAACCAAATGTTCGTGTGTTTGTATCTTACAAGCAGCACAGAAAATGGGAGAATGTGGTATTACTTAGCTCATTATTCACAGCTTTTGCTACATTTCCATTTTAAACTCTTACCGTTTTTTTCCTGTAAAAAACCAATGCAGTGAAGCATATCTGTTTGCAGTATGTGTTTGTGTATTTTACCAACAATATTAGCTTCCTTAGCAACACAGTGTTCTGGGTCTTTAAGTATATTATCAGCGAGCTGAACTTTTAGGTTCCGTTCTGATGGCTCTTCTCCCTGACTGGCTCTCCATGACACTTGCAAGGGTCACCTGTGCTAGGTTTTGTGAGAAACCAGTGGTTGTCTCTTCTTTTTAGGAAAGAGCATGTAGGGTCTGGCAGGGGAGATGCTTGGCATGGTTATGTTGAAGATGACCATAATCATATTGCAGGACCTGCAAGTCTCAAGGCTGTTGCTTAGTTTTTAACATTATGAATGTCCAGCTTTCTTTCCATTCTCTCTTCTCTGCATTGCTTGAGTGAAATGATTAAGGAAAAGATCAATTTGCTCATCAAGTCATGAATACTAGGTGCCAGAAGAATTTAGGTGAGTTCTTGCAGCCTTTGCCGCAGAATTGCTGAAGATGTGTTTGTGCTGGTATCTTTCTTCAAAGGGGTCTCTGTTTGTTTAATTTATACTGAAGCATCAATAGAATATGCTGTGAACAACTGAAATACCTACAAACAGACCTCCAGCACCAGTAACTAGTAGAAAAGTATAATCTTTCTCTTAAAACCAGATATATTGCATCTGTATTAGGGAGAAAAAGACAACAGACAATTGGATGAGATATTATTCTTTGCAGCCAGATTTCTGAACTAGAATTTCACTTGAGTCTCCTGTGGCTTTTGTATTACAGAGAAGGTATTAACCAAGAACTGATACACTTATCACCCAGCATCACTGAGCAGTTCATTGAGCTGTTGTGTCAGTACAGCCCAGGACAGGTTTTGGAGACGCTTAAGGTTCTGGAATACTGCAGATTGGAAGAAACCATCCAGGTAGGAAAGACAAATGTAAGGACAGGGGCTAGGGGAAGTATTCAGATCAGCTCTTTTACAGTCAAATCATAGAACTGTAAAAGTGCTTTAGCCTAGATTGTGGCTTAGCTCCCGGATACTCTTCCAATCCATTTCTAATGCTGTTTGTCCCCTCGAGCTGCTAAACTGCTCTCATGCAGCATGGTTAGCTATAATTAATCCATTGATTCTGAGTTTAGTCTTAGGGCTAATAAGCAAAAGGCTGTTAGTGCTCTGAAGCTACTAGGTAACTGCAGAATATAGGCTGACTGTGTTAATGTTGGTTGATATGTTGAAGGTATGAAATCGTGGGCCTGGGGTTTTTGGAAAGTAGCACTGCCAAAATCTGACTGGCACTGGAAGAGCAACCATTTCCTTGCTTTATGAAAATCTTAACGATAATCTGTCCTTGATCTTGACTTACACATTTTTATTTAAAGATTTTAATGCTGGTGGTAGCAATAGTGCAGGTTGAGAAATAAACCCAGCAGAGCTGGTAGCAGTGGGAAGTAGGCATGCTGCTCTGACTGGGTAAGGTGCCTGTGAACACATGGGAAGACAATCCTTTCTGGCCATCTGGTTGTCACTGTCTTGTGGAGTAAAGAAACACTGGCGATTTCCCAAGATAAACATTTACCTTTTTGTTTCTCTTCCCC
>JAOEHY010037362.1:0-39787 GCA_025447955.1 Psilopsiagon aurifrons | reverse complement strand
GTCCCTGCCCATGGCAGGGGGTTGGAACTGGATGATCTTAAGGTCCTTTCCAACCCTAACTATTCTATGATTCTATGTGAGTTATGGGTCTGGTTTAAGAAAGGGGGTGTGGGGAAGAGGTAGAAAGGAGTTTAGGATAGAAGTGCAGCCCAGTGACCAGCTGCTGCTGGGGCAGCCCTGGGTGTTGGTGGTGGTTGTGGCAGCACCATGGTGCACAGGGCTGGGAAGTGGCAAGGCATGTTTCTCAGATTTGGTAACTTTTGGATCACACCTGAGTGGCAGAGCAGAGAGGGTTGGAGATGGCAGAGGGTCATGGTGGCTCTGCCTCTGTTTTCTGGCAGAGCTTTGAGTCCAAGATGCCACGTCAGGCACGTCTTTTGCCACCACATCCAGTCCCACTGCAGTTGCTCTCTGCTCCCCTTTATTTGTGTGTCTGTGGGAACCCGGCGCCCATTCCCTCTCCCAATCCCCAGAGCTGTAATCCTCGTTTCCCACACACCTCTCTCACAATACACCTACTTCCCGCACTTGGGGGCGGTTTGTCCAGAGGCAAGCACATTGTGTCAGCATGTGTTTGCAGCCTGCTCGTGCCAGGGTAATTAATACTCCCTTTGCAGTCTTAACTTGGGTTCCCTTTAAGTTGAAAGCCGCATGCTGCTCTGTGTCAGCCTGCCTGGCTGGAGGCAGTCACATTGTCCTGGCCTCATCCGGACTGGAAGCTGCACATGCACAAGTACGCACCACGCACCGGCTGTGTCAGAAGCATGGTAGCTGAGGTTCCTGGCCTGAAGGGAGGAGGACTGCGAGGGCAGTTGGCCGTGATCTCTCTGGAGGGAGGATGTTCCTGCAGCACAGTGAGGGAAAGGGAAGGTGGCGAAGGAAGAGAGGGAAAGGTAGTGACACTTGGGTACAGACTTCTGATTTAGGGTCAGATTGTGTCTTGTGTGTCTGTGGGTGCTTGGAGCTCCTCTCATTCCCACTCTTCATCCCACTCAGGCACACACAGACCTTGAGGTGTGTGCAGGAACTGCTGCAGGTGTGTTTAGGGAAGCACATGCCATTGTATCAGGAGAGAAAGTGGGGACAAGACACAGCTCACGAGTAGGTTCATTCACTTGTTCGTGAGAGATTTGCGTGGCCTTCGGAGAAGAGCATGACCTTCAACTGGGACCCTGGAGCAGTGAGTTCCTCAGGTTGGCCAGGGATTACTGATAGCCTGCCCCTCTGAATGACCCATCTGCCTCTTTTCAACATGCAGCCTCCTTTCTTCGGATTGTCAGGCAGGCAAATCAAAGCTTGCAGACAGCTTTGTCAAAGACACATCTTCAAGATGTGGCTTAGCTCACTGGTGCCGGTGGGGACCCATAGCTGAAACTGGCTTATTTCTGCTTTTGGGCAAGTGATCAGCAAGCATCTGCTAGGGCCTTTGCAGTACCTTCCAAAAAAGTTCAGTGGTGTCTGTCTCGTTGTACCTCTCTTAGGTGTGGTAGTTGCCATCTGACAGCTCTGCACACAGATGTGCAGATGTTTGATAGATTCTTAAGAGGTGTCTTTCAGAGAGGAACAGTGATGCATTTGTAAACTGCTGAACTGCTCTCTGCAATGTGATTGCATGGAAGGAAGTTGGTATTGGGCAGCTGTACGCTGATGGAGGAAGACAGCCCTTTCAGCCTTTTAGGGAAGGGCAATGGAGAACCCAGGGAAACAATGCTCACTGCAGTTTTGTTTTCCTTATCAGAACAGTGTTCGGAGTTGACCCTTTCTTTTCTTGGAAGAGAAGGGAGAATAGTCTTGAAATGAAGTTCTGTTGTGCTGTATCTTGTAGCTGAAATTAGACTGTGTATGAACCTAGATGTGGAGGAGAGGCTTCCAGGAGAAGAGGGGCTTGCCTTTGAAAAGTTGCTCTTTTTGCTGCTCCAGGTTTGTGACTGGAATAAATTGTCAAAGGCCCTCCTGGAGTTAACGAAGCAGCGTTTAAATGTGAATTGCTGCTCCACTGGAGGAGCTGGTCCTGCTTGTGAGCCGATATTTCTTGAAAACTGCCTGCAGCAGGACTGTAATTGAAAGGAAATCACCTCTCATGGAAGGTCCCAGCACCTAGATATTAATTAGTTCATCCTGGCGGCAGTGTACTGTCATGGTTTAACTTCAGCTGGCAACTATGCAGCACACAGCCAGTGGGATCAGGAAGGTGAAAGTGAGAAAACTTGTGCATTGAGATGAAGACAGTTTAATAAGTAAAGCAAAAGCCACACAGAGAAGCAAAGCAAACCAAGGAATTCATTCACCACTTCCCATCAGCAGGCAGGTGTTCAGCTGCCTCCAGGAGAGCAGGGCTCCATCACACCTAGCAGTTACTTGGGAAGACAAACAAGCATCACTCCCAACATCCCCCTAGTTCATGTGCTGAGCAGATATCATGTGGTGTGGAATATCCCTTGGGTCAGTTGGGGTAGCTATCCCAGCTGAGTCCCCTCTTAAGTCCTTGTGCCCCTCAAGCCTTCACACTGGCAGGGCATGAGAAGCTCCAAGTCCTTGATTTGATATAAACACTACTTGGCAACAACTAAAAGTATCAGTGTGTTATTGCCCTTACTCTCATACTAAATCCAAAACACAGCACTGTACCAGCTGCTAGAAAGAAAATTTCTCTATCCCAGCTGAAACCAGGACAGGAGAAACTGAGGAAGTGGCTTGGTCAGGGCCATGTTTGGACTATAGCTAGGAGCAAATACGAAGGTCCCCTTCCCTTGCTCACAGGTGATGGTTTCACACATCAAAGTTGC
The DNA here is from genome assembly GCA_025447955.1 of Psilopsiagon aurifrons. NCBI lineage: Eukaryota > Metazoa > Chordata > Aves > Psittaciformes > Psittacidae > Psilopsiagon > Psilopsiagon aurifrons. The sequence continues at coordinate 37,001 of JAOEHY010037362.1, read as the reverse complement.
ATTGTCATCAGTTTCTTTTCTAACCACCTGGCGAGGGTGAGAGGAAGGAGAATGAAAAGTGGAATTAAAAGCAGTGTAACTGTAAATGCTCCACTGTGGAGTCTGACGGCCTTTACTCTGTGCCCTGCCTGAGTATTGGGAGTACCTCTGTCTCTGTCTACTCCTGGGCAAGGCACTGTGTCAAGCAGGCAGGCATCTGTCTTTGTCAAGGATTTTTTGGGGATTTATTCCTTTCCACAGAGGGCAGTGGTGGGAATCGGATGCGCCTTCGCAACTTGCAATTTCATGGTGCCTTTCATCCCAAAGGACTTTTAACAAGTGAGTCTGCAGACTGCGAAAGGTATCATTCACCCACCACTGAGAGGCATCCACCGCTGGAAGGCAGTATCCTTTAAACAGAGCTCAGCAGCATTTCCCAATCACCAGGGCCCAAGGGTAGGAAAAAGAAGGGACTCCTGTGCTGGGTTGGCCCTGAGTAAGGGATGGGTTGGCAGAGTGCACAAACTGATCTGATTTTGAATCCCACCAGGATACTAGAGCTCTTATGAAAGAGGACCAAAGAATATTAAACAGGGCTTAGTTTTGTATCACCCCTAGCACACCACTCCCTTCCAAGGCACATTGTTGTGTTAGGTAACTTCATTTACTCCTCCGGTGGGGATTGTCATTCCCACAGCTGAAAGCATGCCTGGAGCTGTGCTTGCTTCTGCTTTGCCCAGAGAACCTCACTTCTGTGGAATCATGGGTCCAAAATAAAGTTGTTTCACAATCTGCATTTGGGATATTTTCCCAGACTTCGCAGGAGTAAGGGGTGGCTTTCTAGAAGGGATGTGTGTTTGTTTCAGTAGACTTATCCTTTACCTGTTTTATCTTCTTCCTATGCTCTTTTTCCTTACTGATATGCACAGTCATGTTACGGATGGATTTATGAAGCAGTTGCCTGTTTCTCTGTTTTCTGAGGGCTTCTAATATGATTGAAATCCTGCATTTCTTCTGTGGTGTTTAATCTCACTGGTCTTCCTTGAGGCACCTGCATCTGGTTGCTATCTCTACCATCTTCTGTTGTGCTGCTTTGTTAATGTGCTTTAGATATGCTTCAGGCCTGGCTGCTTATTTACCACCTGTATTCAGTGGTGGTAATGCAATCGGTGACAGGTTTCCAAGAGTGTGCATGTAGGTGGGTGTATATGGAGGAAGAAGTGTGTGTCTGTGTGCATGCTGACAAGCGTACGTGACCAAGGTGATCTTTGCACATAGTGTAAACCCAAGCTAGGTCCCTTAGGAGCTCCTCTAACTCAAATGAGGCATGCAATGAGGCAGCACATTTGTCTGCAGGTGCTGAAACTACTCCCTGCTCCGGGCAGTTGTATGAGCAAGTGATGAGCTATGCTGCTTGAGCTGTCCCGTGATGCCTGGGGAGTTCAGGTCCTGCTTGGCTTGAGTTACGATGTGAGCAGACAAGATTTGCACGAGCAGGGGCAGCTCTCCTTTTGATTTCCAAGTGACAAGAAGGTCTGTGTGTGCTCAGAGGGATGTGGACAAGTGACCAGGGAGGTGTCCTGGGGAGAACCTGCGGCGTGTAAGAGGTGTGTGCAAGTGAGCATGGGCACGTGTGACAGAGTGCGTGCACCCTCCTGCCTGCAGCTGGGTGCTCGTGTCTCAGGCTGTTCCCCAGCTGTGTAAATACATTGCCTAACAAATTGAGGGCTCTGGTTAATGATTGCCATTAGCACAGGGCCCATATTAGGCTCCATTTTGTGCGAGTTACCCAGCTGTCTGAATGCCATTAGAGTGAACACACTGGCCTTTAATGTCAAGCGTGGACTGTTTGCGCTCTGAGGAGCCTCTGCAGGAGCTGCTCTGGGGTTGCTCAGCAGAGGCTGTCAGGCAGGTTTATAGCAAGCTCCCTGGAGCTGCTGCAGCGGCAGCAACTCCTCCAACAGCCTTCTGTAGTCAGAGTGATATCCTAGGCATCCCGGGCTGGCACTGAGCACCCAAGGGGAAGAGCAGGCTAGCTAGGATGCTTGCCCACATTACAGAGAGGCAGCTGGCTCAAGTGATAGGGTGGGAGGAATATGTTTCCCTCTCTGGCAGCCAGCCCTATCCGTCTTCTTTCTGGGAGTACATCTACAGAGCTTTGCCTTGTGCTACTCATCAGAGCCAGACCACCACATGCTGTGATCCCAAATGGTGTCGTGGACTAAGCCAGATCAGGTCTGGTCATCCCTAGAGCAGGATAAGGCTCCAAAGAAAACATGTTGTTCTGCAAGAAGAGTGTGGAGTGATTTGGTGCCGGTGTTCACTCTTCCTAGCAGAGTTGCTGCTCTTATCAGTCACGGGGTAAGTGCAAGACAGACCCGTACTGCTCAGGGTTATAAATCACTGCAGATTGGTCCTGGTGTTGCCATGAATTAAGGCAGTTGCATTACTGCATCCTCCTGTTACTGCCTACAGTTACTGCCTGTAGGGCTCTTCTCACCCTGTCCTTGCCTGCCATTGTGGTGGCTGTGGTGTTGAAAGCCAGACATCATCTTGTGGCTGCTTGAGAGGTTCCATGCTGAAGAGGCAGGGTTGGTGCAGTTTGCACCTTACATGCAGCTCCCTGACCACCTGTGAATCTCTGCATCCTTCTATGTCTTCTCACATCCCTGTCCTTCTCCTCAGCCTTTGTTCTGTGCCAGTGTTCCTTGCAGTACCTGGGAAAGCTCTTTGCCCCATACATTGACCCCGAAAAAGGTTCAGAGAGAAACCCCAGGGCATCTTCCCATCCAAAGCCTGGTGGTTTTGTGGATGACTTTTGCCTGTCCTCTGGACCCATCTTTCCCCAGCCTCTTCTTCATCTGCTGTGTGCCAGAAATGAACCAGTTCAGCTGCCTTCCCTAATCCTGTCTGGCATTTCAAACTGAAGGGGACTGCCAGGTTCTTTGTTCCCATTCCCTTTTGGCACTGGCAGGGGACGTTCTCTGCTCTGGAGAAGGACGAATGTGCTGATTTATTCTGCCCCTTAGCTTTGAATAGGGGTTGCTATGTTACTCTCCAGCTCTGAGGCTTGCCAGAGCACACACCATATATAACCCCACAGCAGGTGGCTATTGAGTAAAGGCCCTTAAATCTGCTTCTCTTGTTTCTTATGCTGCTGGCCAAGGTGTCAGGGGGATGTAGCAGGGCATGATTTGCTGGCTGAAAATCCAGGCACAGATGATGCCAAGCATCATGTTGGCATTTTCCATTCTCAAGTGCCCATCTTAGTTGGCAGAGGAAGTATCAACTGGGCAGGAACATGCTGCTCATACTGCTTTTAAAGAGGCCCTTTCTGACATGAAGGGCTTATGGGCCCAGCTACGACCGAGATCCTAGAGGCAGAGGCTCCCAGATTCTGCTGCATGTGACTGCAGCACCAAAGCCTGGCTTGGACACTGCCATAGCTCCCTCTAATTGGATATGATCGGGTGAGCATGACCGTTTGATCAGCTTTGTGGGGAAAGTTGTATGTGTGTATCCTATGATGGCAAGTGAAAACCCGGCCAGGACAGAAGCAGGTGACATCAAAACATCTCCTTGCCATTTTGTGGTTGCAGCTGTCTGATAGACCTGACTTTGAAGTGCCAAAATGAACCTCTGTCTTAGAAGGGACAGCAGAGTTGGTAATTGTTCCTAAAAAGCCCCGTTATTTGAAGAGCAGTCCCTTAGTGCAGGCTGAGCAGGGGAAATCATAGGTCTTGCTAGGAAAAGTCTGGGAGAGGGAGCAGGGAGGCATATAACACCAGGGCCCGGGTCAGATCTCTTATCTAACCTCCATGAAAACAATGGTAAAGCCCTTCCCAGCAGTGATGGAAGTGAGATGAGGGTGCAGGACTTTTGCATGAGTTTCTAAGCTTCTAAACTTCCCAGCGTGTGACACTCACAGTAGATCATCCCTCTCCCTGGGAAATGAACTCTATGAGATTACGATTAAATACTTTGCTGGTCCATGAAGTGGTGAGACCTCATCTCCTGGCCAAAGAGTGGTGTCTATGAGGCAGCTGCTACACGGGTACTTGTGCTTGCAGAAGAGAAGAAACAAAACAGTTCCCAAGGAGTAGAAGGAAACCACTTCCTATTTAACAGAGCAGAATCACTTCTTTGACACTGTAATTCCTCTGGGATCCACAGGTCCCAGCAGAGCCTGGGGAAGAACAGCATTTCTCTCCTGTCATGCAGTGCAGAGGGTGCACTGGTATTTCTGGCCTCCTTACTCTGGATCTGCTCTGAGCACTGGGAGCAAAAGAGGAGAGAATGGTCTTTGGTGGCTGGTACAGTGGTACAAACAAGGCTGTAAGGCCCTCAGGTGGGATCTTTTCCTCTGAGAGTCTCTCAGCCATCCCTCATTGAACTCTGGAGCCTGGAGCCAAAACCTTGGGGAGTTTCAGTGTGTCTGGGACTTTATGAAGAAGATGTGATTTGTAAACCCTCATGGGAGAGCTGTTGAAAACTAGGACCCAGATGACTGATTAATCTCCCTTCTGTAAAAGTATAGCAGATCCTCTTTCAAGGCCAAATGAATCTGAATTTCCATGTGATACTTTCTGGAAGCGCTGCTATTCTGACTCTAGGACTCTAAATGCACCGTGGATATCCTATTTCACTTACTGGTTGCAGGTGCAATGAGTCCTAGGCATGTGGATCCCAGGGATCTCAGTCCTGGAGGAGGTGGGATGTGCATGCTTTTTTCTCGATGGGTAGGAGTAAGGACACAAGCAAAGAGCTTCGCTGCTTATGTTGCTCTTGCTGCAAGTACAAGCATGGCCTCATTCAAGGAGGTGCAATCGTACTAGAGAGGGATGTGACCAGCACTCAAGGCAGGAACTTTACCATTTGCAGCTTGTATGGGCACTGACTTAATCCCTCTTTTTATTCCCCATCAGAGCATCAACGGAGGCTGCCCGCCACCCCACCTTGTGTATGATCCATCCACCTTTGCCTTCCGTTCCCTCAGCACCTTGAAGCCGCTGAGCCCGATAGCTCCAGTGGAAGAACCGTCATGTGCCTACTGAAGGAGTTTCTCCAAAACCTCAGGAACTATAATCCAGCCACCTGCCTGGCAGTGAGAAGAGGAGGTGGTGATACCCAAGGGGTTGGGTGGGAGAAGAAGAGGACATTGACACTTCTTTGCAGTACAGCTTTTCTGGCAGCAGGAAGCATATGGCTTTGCAGCAGTGCCTGTTTTCATGCCAATGCCGTATCTGAATAGTGGAAAAGGGAGAGATTTTGTCTTTCAGGGCAAAACAAATCAGGTCCACAAACTGGCAAGGGCAGCCACCAAGGCAATGTCAAACCTGGGGATGGTGGTGGTTGGTATCTCTGAGGGGTTCAGGGGCTAGTATGGCCTGTATGGCAGTGGGGACAGGTGGTCCATGGGTGTGAAACCAAGTCCAGTCAGTTTCCCAAGAGTGCCTGTGTCTATAGTGCTTTGCTAGAGACCCGATCCTTCTCTTACTCAGAAGTGAGCTCAGGATTGGAGACAGGCTATACAGGGCTGCCTGCAAAGCAAGAGAAACCTCTCTGATATTGCCGTAATTGCATTTACTTCAAGCTCTTCTGAAAGGAAGACCCTTGGAGGGGGGTGCGGAGAGGTAGCAGGCACATCCAGCTGTGAGTTTCAGCTGGTCTGCTGGCAACTCAGTGATATCATCTGAAAGGGGATTGAAATGAGAGGCGTGAGCCTCCCACTTGTAGATTGGGAGTTAGAGTGAAACTCTAGAATGGAAGGTCTGTGTTCAGCCGTCTGAGGAAACAGCACCCACCCTCAGTCCTCAGCATTATCAGAGAGAACAGCTTGGGGGTGACTGTGTGCTATTGGGCTCCTCTCTGTTGAGGCTGTGTTCTGGAATATGCAGCACTTCTCCACAGCATTACCCTGCTGCCCTAGCATGATGCTAGAACTGCTATCACCAAACTCAACCAAATCTAATGTCTCCAGCAAGCTTTCCACTCCCCTGTTATGCTGGCTCGTAAATTCAGGTACACTTATATCAGTGGAACAAGTATTCCCAGAAGTAGCATAGAGTGGAAGAAAGAGGTCTCTGTTTTGTGGCCACTTATTGGTGAAAGAAACAAGAGGGGAGTTTGAGTGAAGCTGTGGGACATTTCTCCATGCAGTCCTAAGGCAATTGGGACCATGCTGGGCTTTACTACCAGTGGAGTTTTGTTGTGATCTCTCCTTGAGGTATGTATGTGTTTTGTGCCATGAGACAACAGCTAATGGAACAAGGTTTTACCTCTTTTGATGAGGCAGAGGAACAAGGCATTTCCCCTTGCTGCACCTGGCAGAGAGAGTAACCTCTTTGTCTAGATGTTCCCTGCCTTGAGCCTCTATCTTGCTGAGTACAAGGGGGAGTGAGTATTTTACTTCTTGTCTCGATCGAGAGGAGCAACTGTGAGTAAAATAGTTTTTGTTTCCAAATCTGCTGCAGCGTGGAGGTCTTTGATGCCACTCTGTGGATGAGACCAATGGTCAGTCCGGCTGCCACTTGGAGGCTACACAGTGAACCAGCATTCACTGGTGCTTTCTGGGCCCTTCACTGAGACCCTGGGGGAAAGCCCAGAGGCCATGGAGACCTGGGGACCCAAATCCCCGTCTCTCTCCTCCTCCCTCCCCAGCTGCCTCTCACTCAGACAGGCAGAGCAGCTGGGCAAAGCAGTGAGGGAACATCTGTCCAGATGCTGACCCAGCTCTGCCTGCTCTTTGGCTCCAGGCCACCGCAGCTGGGCCACCCCCCGCACCAGCGCCACATCCAAGGGTGTGCTTGCTTTTGTTGGTGAGGTACCTCCGGCAGAGCATCGTGGCTCCCTGCAGTAAGTCCCTTTTTCCAAGAAAGGCCAATTCCTCATCTGAATCCTGCCCCTATAGAGACTTTGCTTGTCTTGTTTTGATGGCACAACTCTGCTTTTTAACTGCTGCCGATCAACCTGACTAGTGCAGGATAGGAAGTGTTGACCCTTCAGACCAAATCCCTGTGCTCAGGACGTGTGGTCCCTGTCTGAAGCGCTACGTTCCCCATGCCGATGGCTAGGGCAGCAGCCCCTGCATGGCTCAGCAAGAGCTGCTGAGGTGTTTGGCCCCCAGAGCTGCGTTTCTGCCAACTCGTGGGTGCTGCAAGCTGCCTTCCCCGGGTGGGAGCACAGGGATGTCCTGCCAATATCGATGCCTTTTAGTACTTTTGTAACTTTTCTTGTCTTTTTGAATTGGAAAAATAATTAAAATAAGCAATGAAATAAAGTGTAACAGCTGCTATATTCACACCTCTGGTGGGTCTCTTGTTTGCTACCGTCTGGGTGTTTGCGGGCCAGGGGTATAGGAGAGGATGGAGAAGAGTGAGCTATGACACAGCGCTGCCAGTCTGAAGCAGTCCCAGATCCCAGACCTTCGAGAGCATGAAAACAACGAGCTAGCAAGAGCTTTGAAGAAATGAATGCCAGATTCTTTGCATGTGAGAGATGCTCCCTGTTGCAGCTGCTTCCTTTGAGGCTGGCCCTGATAAGGTTATATTGATTGGCTCCCAGTATTGCTTCCCTCATCAAGAAGGTGCTTTGGCTATTGAGTGACCTGCCTATTGCTTGGGAGTTGAATGTGACCTGGCTGGAGGTCTCCATCCCCCCAGAACAGAAGAGTGGGTGACCACACAGCTGGTCTTCAGCTTGCCATTTTAGCCTCAGCGCATCTTGCATCTGAAGATTCTCGGCAGTGCTTTTGCTTACAGCCAGAGCACTTGTGCTCCTCAGTGGCATGACTGTCACCATCAGCTTCCTCTGGATCTTGCTCCAAAAACTCCATCTCAGGTACTTGTAATGTGCATTCCCCACCCCTTGCTATCTCCTTGAGCTAATTCCTGTCTCTCCCCCACACTCCTAGCTCTGTATCTTAGCCAGCACCTCACAAAGCTGTTACCTGTGTCCCCTTTTCCAAGGCCTCCTGAGAGATACTAGTTTAAATTCCCTTAGGAGTTCTACTTAGACTTGTTCCCAGGAGGCCTTCTCTGCTGCCGTCTCCAAGCTCCTCTAGGCTTCCTGCCATCTCTTATCTTGCAATCCTCCTCCCCTCTCTGTCAGCTGCAGCTCACAGTTAATTGGTGTTGGCCCATTTTGCAAGGGTTGTAAGGTGGACTTGCTGCTCTCCCAAGCCCTTGGCTCTCATACTTCCTATACAGAATTACCTTTCTATGAGATGTCTCTTCCAAACCATCCTCACTGCTCAGCGCCCGCCTTTGGGGCCATAGAGGCCATTCAGAAGCACGGTGGCTGCGTGGCTCCACAAATGCTGATCATCTGTAGCCTTCTGCCAGGTCAAGCTCTGTCGTAAGTATATAGAGAGGGATGCATTGATCTTGTATCAGTCAGACCATAGATATGGGCATCTATTCTGTCAAAGCCTGGGTTAAGCAGGGAATGGCAGAAAGCTGACGTAAAGCTTTGCAGTGTGCAGTCCGCTGGGTGAACTGCCTCTGCTGCACCCAGGGCTGTAGTCTGGGTCCCCAGCACATGTTTGGGTTAAGTTCAGTCACTGCCACCTCTATATCTCCCAGCAGCTAGCCCTTAATGACAAAAGAGGGCAGGTTTGTGGTAAAATGTGATGGTAAACCTTGGTGTCTCTAAAGCCAATAGCAGGTTAGTGGTATCTGTGAAGATTTTATGGGTACTTTTCAGCTGTAGTTCCCAGTGTAGCTGATAAAGGTGGCTACACACTGGTCTCTTCCCACCGGGTTTGAGTGGTGGCTCGGTGAGGGATCTCTTTGCTTTGAGATGTGCAGGTGTTTCCCTCCAGAGCAGAAACAAGCCCGGAGGGAACCGTTGAGCCAAGAAGAGAAGAAGAGAACTGCTGTGCCGAAGCACAGCCCGGGCTGAACTCAGCTGTGTTAACCAGCTCCAGGAGGGTGAGTGGGAACAGGCAACTGTTTGAAGAGCTTGGCCAAGGCTTCTCTGTGATTTAAGTGGGACCATTTATGCTAATAATGTTCTCCAATTAAAGCAAATTAATTAGGTTAATGCTATGGCCTTATAGAAATAACAGAGGGGAACCAGGCTCACAGCAGTGGTGAAGTGAGTTGTATGTGTACCCTGAGATTGGCAAGTCCCTTTGCAAGCAGCTCACAAGATTGGCTCTTCTTGATGTGCTGTCCAAGCATCCTCTTCTACAGATGTATGTACACGTATGCACAAACGTAATATGTTCTTATGTCTCCATGTTTTGTTTGTGCAGAAATCTCTGTACTCCTGCAGCCACCTATGAGCAGGGAGCCTGTGCTCGCCTGCGTCTTTGTTTGACCCGGCCTGATGTGAAGCCCACCTTTGGTGCGCTCACCATCTGTGTGCTACAAAGCATGATGACGCTTGGAAAACACACCTACCCCATTTCCATCTGCATGGAAAAAAGATTCAGAAAGGCTGTGGCTTTCCCTTGCTCTTTCTGAAGCTGCTTAGCCTGTTGTAGCAAGGCATGGGGTGGCAGAATGCATTCAAGGGTGTGTATCAGGTTAGGGTTGGATGGGGTATGTGCTGGTACAGTGTGGGTGTATAGATACAGAGTGCATTGACAGCGGCATTTATATGGTTGTGGCATTTATATTTACAGCATGTTGTTTACATTTGAAGTGGAAAGGAAGTCTTGGAGGAGTAAAGGCAATGGGCACACATGCAGGCAGGCGCGTGGAGCTGGCAGGGTGGCTGCTGGTGGATCCTAGGGCATGGGCAGAAGAGCTTGTGTTGGGGAGGGACATGAATGAGGCTGTGTGTTTGCAGGTGTCTGCAGGTGGTGATGCACAGAGGGTGTACAAATAGGTTACACGCGCCAAGGCAAACGTGGTATTTCTTTGCTGTTTTGGCAGCCTTAGCCACTTGTGGTAACAACTGGCAGGCTTTAGCAAAGCATCACACCACTAATGATTAGGAAAAGTGAATTAAAAATTGCAAATCCCAATCTGTGTCCTTGCGGCATGTGGAAGCTTTCACCATTGAATTAAAAAGAGGCAGGGACCCAGACAACTGTGACTCAAAACAAAGCGACCTGGTTACAAAATAGAGTGATTGTACACTGTGTCTTCTCAGACAAGAACTTCAGGGACATCAAATAAAAGGAGCAGGTGGCAGGTTCAAAGCAAACAACTGGAAGCAGATTTGCACCAAGTGCGAGGTTGCCCTGGGGAACCCTGCACCACAGGAGGCGGAGGCTGTTTGCTATGTACATGGCTCTACCTTTGAAAAGAAAGAATGAAAGCTGCTCCCCAGGAAACACCGCCTGCACAAGTGCCACCTCTGGCTGAGGAAGGTGAGGAGGTGGGATGGTCTTCTGGGTTGCGGTCTGCCAGCCCCATCTCAGCCTCTCTGCTCTCACTGCAGTTCATCAGGGCTGCCTGGGATCCATCACGTTGCTTGCCACAGCCAGGCTGAGCCTGAGCCATCCATGGTCACTACATGCAAAGCCTGGTCACAAGGGCACAGATTAGGTTTCCAAAGTGGGTCAGATCTGTGCCGGTGTCCATGTGTCATAGGAGCAAAATGAGTTTGATTTGAGCACTCTCAGGCTTATGATATGTATATTACACATGTAATATATTTTTGGGATACAGGAATGTCTGAGGAAAATAAGGACAAGTGTCTTCCAGCAACTGGTAATGCTCACATGGGAGGGAGCAAGCCAAAGAGGATGCAGCTGAAGCAGCAGGGCTCCACAGAATTAACATCAGAGACGAGGAGGACATTTAAGCATGTTGGTATCTTACCATTTCCTGAGCTAGATTTTAGTGGGCTTATTCAAGAAAGGGGACAAGGAAATAGAAGATGCAGATGCTTTGAGAGCTAGCTCCGGCTGTAGCTGCACACCAGCCTGGCAGCCTTGACCACATGTTTTCAGTTAACCCAGGACAGGATGTGCAGATAGCCCCAGACACATGAGGAGCCCCAAAATCTGTTTTCCTTTCTGTGGCTGCTCACATCAGTGCCTGCTGTAATAATAGCTCATTCAGTTAATGGGTTGGCTAGCATCGATTGCATGTTCCTGTCTGACATGTTCATAGCATAGTAGCTCCAAGGTCAGAGGAGTGGGGGAACTGAAAGAGCCGTGGAAGCAGGGTGCCAAATGGGGAGACAGAGAACAGCAAAGCCCCTTTGATGAGGAAAGTGATCACCATCTGTAATGGGAGGAAAGTTGCTTTCTACCAAGGGGTCCCCCGGGAGCTCTGCTCTTCTCACCATGGCTCATCCTGCAGATGCCCCAAGGTGGGCTAACCAGCATGTGTCCTCAGTGTCGGGGAGCCTTGGAGCGCACTGGCATACTACGCCAGTGGCTCTTGCAGGGATGGTGAGCCTTTGGTGCCCTCTGTTGCTGGTGTGAGACCTGTCCTTGTGTGCCCATAGCTCTCCTGTTTGTCCACCTGGGCCTACTCCCCTTTCCCCCTGGCTTCCCTGAATGCCTTTCCTCTACCTAACCATGTGTTTTTTCCAGGACCCCCTTTTCTTCACCTCCTCTCCTGGTTTCAGGTTCCTCTAAGACCCTGCAGTGAGCCAGCCCAGAGGCTTTGGCATGGGGGTCTCGGTGCAATTTCTTTCCACTCACAAATCTTGTCATACTCATTTCCTTCCTTGGCAATCATGTTTCAGCCTTTCTCCTCTGCAGCAGTTGAGTGTCAATATAGACAAAACTACATGCCACATCTGGAAATGTTGGAAGCATCTTTGCCGGATTTGCCCCCAAAAGGTAACCAGAGTGTTCCGCCTTGGACAGTTTCACTGCCAATGGGTGATAAATTGGGCAAGACATTGGCGAGGGTCTTGCTTAAGGGAAGGCTGCTCAGCTAACCTGGCCTTGGCAGTGCGACCAAGCCAAATACATAGGGCAGACCCTCAACCTTATGCAGCTATTTTGAATCCTGAAAACCTTTGTCAGATCTTCAATGCAGAGCCTGCACAGGGCCTGTGTTGAACAGAAATGTTTTGTCCTTTCCTAGCTTTAAACAGTTCCCCAAAATAAACCCTCTGCTATTTACCGGCACTGTTTTCTTCTTGTGTTGAATGCTGATAAATAATCAGACCCATTATATTATATTCCTGTCTGCTCTGGTAGCAAATAATTACAACAATTACTACCAAATCAGAATGCTTCTGTTTCTCCTGGTGTCATTAGCATGTCCCAAACATTTTGTTCTTGTGGTTTAAAGTGCAGTAATAACAGAGCCCAAGTGCAGTACCCGGTTGAGCGGTGCTTCCCAGCACAGCAAGCTTCCCAGCCATGATTGCCTCTGAGGTGCTGCTAATTTTCAATCACAGTGTCAGATCCTCTCCTACCGCAGGGAGAGCAACTGCTTAGCCTGTGATTTACCCAATTTATTCCAGTAATAATCGAGCTGGCTGTGTAGCCATCTGTCTGCTTTACATGCTGCTGCTGTCCTCCACCACCACACAGTCTGAGCTGTGTCTGTCCTTGTGAGAGCAAAGAGAGAAGGCACTGCTTCACCCTGGCTATGAAGCAGGTCACCGTGTGCTCAGAGAAGGGTACAAATGTGTTTCCCCCTGCTCTGCCCAGGAGCAGCAAGCGATGCTGCACCTCTGCTGAGCTCTGGATGCCTGGGCGGCCAGCAGTCGTGGCTGCTGCAGATCTTTCCACCGGTCAGGGTAGGTAAGATCTCTTTGTAATAGGACATGGTGTGTTATTAAGGTTTTGACTGCACACTGGCCCAAGCACAGGAGCTACAGCCAGTATGTGAGGAGGAAACTGAGGCAGGGAGCAGCTAGGGCACAAAGATAGTGAGAAGATACACATTAACCTGAAATTGCATCCACAAATATTAAAACCATCATGGTCACATGGCCGTGTCTGCTAAGAAAAGCACTGTATTGGCTGGATCATTATAAAGCCTTTAATTAAAGAGTCAAGTTCTCTCTGCCATGTCTGATGTTATTCAAACAGACCTGCACACAACTCCTTCAAAGTAGATGTTAGCCAGGGTACAGCCCTAGATCATCAGTCATTCAGGATCAGTACTGCTTGAAACCACTGGGTAAAATCAAACATAAACAGAGCAGAGAGCATTTGAAGCAATTAGGGTCTCAGGGAAGATTCGTTCCCTGCAATGAAGCCGAGAAGAGGGGAGACAATGCATCATTTCTGTAACGCAGCGAGGACATGCAGAAGCTGGATTACTCAGAACCCCCTGAGCAGCATTTATGGTTCATATTAAATCACCTTCCCTTTCTATCTCCAGTAGTATTTCTGGGGCTTTCTTTACTGTGGTGCTCTACAGACTGTAGCCTTGTGATTGCCTCTGGGAGACAATGCAATGTTCAAGGTAAATAGGATTTTACTTCTTGTGCCCACCAAAAGACTGAGTTTTCCTGCTCTTTCTGAATAGGAAAAATCTGTACAGAGGAGAGATCCTCCCTTTGGAGCTGAAACTCAGAGCAGAGTAAGCAGATCATTTCAGTCCTTAGAGAAACTCTTGGCTGCATGAAGACTCTGCCCTGCATCTCCAGCGTCTGTCTTGATGGTCTCACTGCAAGGAACATCTTCCCTCCAAGGTACGGGGTGCCCTTCCCTAACTCCCAAGGTTGTTGGTCCATAAACAATGTGTTTGCTACAAATTTCCCAATTTGTGGATGAGCTCGGTGCTGGATAGGGAGGCTCTGACCACCCAGGCTTGGCTGCGGGGAGGCTCTGCCACAGCAGTGTCAGCCAACCTCTGTCTAGCGCTGTGCATGGGTTTTACCCAGAGCCTCAGCTCCTTCTCACGTTTCCCTATCATCTCCTGCTTGTCACCATCTGGTCCCTTGCCTAAGAAAAGCAAACAGCTTTAATAAGACAAGAGGGAAGAGTGAGCCGCATCTGCAGCTCAGAGGCGGGTGGTGAAGCAGCGCCTGCAGCTGAAAGCAGGGCTGGCAGTGCCGGGAGGCAGAGGAGCCACTTTTCCTGCAGGGTTTGTAGGCGTTTGGCTCGCAAAGCAGGAGGGCAAAGTGCATTGCCAAAGCAGCATCATGCTTGATGTCTGGGTCACAGAAGCTCCAGCTGGGCCTGGGCAGTCCCTTCCACCTCCCCACCCCTTGAGAGCTGGCCAGCAGCCGGGGGCCAAACTGGCACTTTCCACTGATGGGAAGGTGAAGGGATCGTGGGAAATCCCATCTCTTGCTGGCTGCTGTCAGCTCAGCAGCAGTTGCAGTGCACAAATATTTCATCCCCCCACTCCATGCCCTCCCCATGCCTGCCATGCTCAGCCTCAGTGCTATGAAGGCAGCAATAACTGGTGGGACTGATGGATGAGCCAGCTACCCCAAATGCCTGCTGGCTGGACATGGGGACTGACTACAGAGCAGATGATGGGAACTGCAGCTGGGTAAACTCAATGCCATGTTAACCCCATGGCGTCATGGCCACGTGGGCATGCAAAGCACCAGCTCTGCTCTGTCCTGCCCAAAGTTGGTGCCTGGCACTGCCAGGGCGGACCCTGTTGCACCGGTAATGCAGTATTGACAATGCAAAGCCTTCCCTCACCTTCTCCCTGGCTCTTCCAAGGCACCGGGCACCTTGCCATAGAAGTGGTCTTCCCCCGTGTGCCCCTGTATGTTGTCATTTATTGCATTACAAGGGGAAAAGATGGGCCTGCCACTCTCAGGGATTTTGGGGTGTGCTGCTGGGCAGTCACTGGCATGGGCTCAGAGGGAGACGGGATGAGGGAGACTGGAAATTGCTCGTGGTACGGTGCCCTACACGCAATAAACAGCCAACAGCCCATTTTGGTCAAAGGAAACAGAGCCTTTTGGGAAAGCCTGCCTTATGAGATGAAGCTCCCAGAGCATCCAACTCTGTGACCAGCATCAGTGCACACAGTGAACTGCTGCAGTACTGTCAGCCCTGGAGGTTTCAAGATCCCAAGTAAGGCCTCACATCTCACAGCACTGGCTTAAAACCTGTGCAGTTTGAAGTCTGATTGTTTATCCTCTATTTGGGTTTTTAAAACCTTTGGATACAGGTGGGCCACATTTTCAGCTTCCCTTTGCATTGCAATTGCGAGGGCACCATAATTACTGCAGAGAAGGGAGTTACAAGGTTGTTTATTTTTTGAAGGAAGAGATTCTCATGCATTTATGTTTATAGAGAGGAGGCTCTGAGCGTGTTCAGAATTGCAAGAGCCATTGATACAATAATAGATTAACCTTAGATCAGTTCATGTGTGTGGTTACTGATCCCCTGCTCTAAATGAGTTCATTGCAAGGAGGGGACTTGCCTTTTCAAGGAACTCTGCACGTTTGCAGATGTGCTGACCAAGCCTCATTTCCACTGGAAGCGTTGGCAAGGAGGGAAGAAGTGAACTGAATCTCATTGCCCAGGAAGGCATAAAGGCAGACTAATAAATAATCAAGGGTGAACCAGCTAATTGGCAGTAAGTTGCAGTGTGATGAAGGCCTGTAAGAATATATGATGTCAGCCAGAGCTCTGCTTTGCCAAAGTGTGCTGCTCCCTGCAGAAAATAGCAGAGAACTGGAAAAACAAACTACTTTCCATGCTTCAGCTGGAGATTGGAGCTATAAGCTGCTAATAAGTAGCGAGAGAGGTCTTGGTTGGGTATCTCAGTTCCTCTCTGAAGGAGGACTCTACCATGCATTGGCTGGACCTCTTTGCCTGCTCCAGCCTCTGAGCTGCTATGGGGCTGGAGTTGAACTTAGAGGGAGACCCTGAGGGTGGACCTGTTATGGTCCTGTCCTTCCTTTCTCCTCTCCCAGTGCCTCCATACGAGAGTGTAGAGTGAGCCATTGGCAGAGGCTCAGCACAATATCTTCTTTGAAGGAAGTCAGTAGATGAATTTTGCTGAGTATTTATGGGTGCGAGACGCTGCTCTGGATTTGGATGGGGAGAAAAGGGAAGGAAGAATTCAGGAAAAAAAAGAAGGAATATTTTGGATGGAATATTTGGATTCTGCATGTTTCTGAACACAGCCCTAAGCACAAATGGTGTTTCTTGCTGGGCATCCTCAAAACCAAAGCCCCTCAAATTGCCAGCCTCTGGAGTGTTTCCACTTGTCCTGAGCAGAGCTGAGCTCCCCATTAGGAGCTGATGGGCTCCACCTGCGAGACAGCCACCCTTGCCAGGGGAGATGGGGTCATGTCTCATCAGCACTTGTGAAACACTTTGGGGTGAATTATAGAAATACAGTGATTCCTTTGCTTCCCAAAGCTCCTGACTGACCCATTCCAGCTTCGCATCCCCCCTTCCCTACTTCTGTCTGGCAATCAGCACCATGCTGCTGGTGTTGGGGTGGCAGGGCTGACCCACCTCCCTCCCTCCAGCTTAGAAAAGGATAATCAGACCCTGTAGGAAGGAAAAACATCCCCCCAAAAGAAGAAAAGCAGCTCATCCGGCAGCCCGTGTTTGAGATGTTCTGAATTGCTTTTGAAAGCACTCCTGTGCCCGCATAAAGACAGAGGGACCTTCCTCTGACAAAGCTGCAGGAAAGAACTCACCGACCCCCATGTTCAGGGTGCTCTGGAGGGCAGCCACGCTGAAATGGTGATGAAGTGTTTTGGGCCATGCCTTTCACTGCAGCCTGCCAGATAAATATTTACAGCTGACCACGGAGAAGTGTAGGAGGGGGGGAAGGAGAGGAGAGACATCTGTGAATTCTTTGGAGCCTTGCTGCGTTTTAATCCTGATTTAGTTCTTGCTGTTGCTTTTCCATCCACACATCATTGTCTCTTCTTCTCCACTCACAGAGAGCTAAAGAAGAGATTTTTCAAGAGAAAGAGGTTATTTATAAAACCTCGAGGGACAGATCCTGGTTTCAGTGACTGTGGTAAGAAATCTGAAGCTGTAATAAACCAGTGCTGTGGGGAGCAGACTGCAACCTTTGGTTTACTAACCAGAGTAAACCTGATGTAACGTTATTGATCTCTGTGGATTTACTCTGAGTCTTGTTGCCTCCTCCCTTGTTTTCTTCACAGTTGTCCTTATCCGTGCGAAGTCAGTGCTGATGTGGCTGTAATATGCCAGTAAATCACAGTGTTACACCCACTTCTCAATGATGCAAATGACTCCCTCTGTTTGGCCTCTGTTCTCAGGAAGAAGCAACAGTCCATGCCAGTGGGAGAGCTGGTTATCAGCAGCCAAGGGCATCTCCCACCAACCCCAGGCCACCAAGGTGCCCTTCAAAGAGGGGACAACCAAAAAGGGCTCATTTGTGTGAGGGCCCTCAACCCTGAGGTCTCTCTGTATCTTTATGTGGGAGTTTATACGTCCTGCTCAGAAACATATGCGGGAATTTGTAGCTATAAAAGCCACTGCACAGCCCCATAATCCAGCTGAGATGTGCCTCTCCTTTCATGGTGCACCCAAGGGACCCCTCTGAGCTGAGGCAGGCAGGAATGGAAAGCATCGTTCAAATATATTCACCCCAATGAAAAGAGGCCCACGGAAGACTGCTTGAAGAGGTCCAGAGTGGGAAAGCTGGTAAGAAGGAATGACTTTGGGAGGGAGACCGGAGCATTAGGCAGCTGATGCTGGACTGTGCTCTCATCAGGTTGCTTCTGAGGCCATCAGCAGGAGCCAGGAGCATGGCGAGCTCTGGGACTCTCTGACAGACAGGCGTTAATGCATGCTGTGTGAACCCTTATCTTGCCTAAGCTCCCAAAGCTTGGTGCAAAGATCTGTGAGCCTCTGGTGTTAATACAGTGGGAACACTCACCTCCTTCAAGGCTTTAAACTCAGGAAACAGAGGCCAAGTAATGAGCCTCTGGGGTGGACTTTCATGCTGATCCATTTGTGAGAACAGGGAAAAGACTTTATGGTTTGTTGTAGGTCATATTTGAAGCAAGATATCCAGATCTCCTCCTCCCCATATGTAGTAGCTGGGGCTGAGATTTATCCATGCTCTTATGGGTGACCTAAGTAGCCAAAAAGTAGCATTTCAACAAACTTGGGCTGGGGCTGCAAGGTCATCTGGGAAGTTACTGTTAGTGTCGTAAAGCTGCAAAGCTCTAAATAGAAAACACAGAGGCAAAGGTCTCGTCCCCAGGGCTTCGCAGTCTGAGCTCAAAGACTGCGGTTATAAAGCAAGTCATGGAGTCCAGGAAGGAAATTTATGGCTGGGAAGATGGATAAATAATATGCCAAGATCAACAGTAGTGGTAATGTCCGAGTGTAGCGAGTGGAGTTGTGCTGCTATTACAGGGCTGTACCCACTTGGAGCTGAAACAAGCCAATTGCAAGGAAGCTGCTGTGGTGGCAAGGCCCTGGAGTTGGCACCACCACCATCTGTCAACCTGACGAGGCTACTTTAATGGGAGGGAACAGTGCCGCGTGCCAGTGACTGTCTTCCCAACATGATCTTACTCCCAGATTGCGACAGAGACTCTGGTTTTACAGTCACACTCTCACGCATCACCTCCTGGTGGTGATGTGAGCTCATGGGGTGCTGACATGGCTCTGATTCTTCATTTGCAGACCATCTGGAAGCCTCTTGGGCCTCCAGATGGGATGAGAGGAGCATTGGGTTTTATGTAGCTCTTGGAGGTTTGAAGGGGACACAAATCAAAATCTTTGCAGACTTTTTGTGGCTCCTCTCAGCTTTCCCATCCTTCTCCTGTTTAACTTTCTCCTCTCAACCTGGAAAGCAGTCACTCCAGTGTTTACTTTCTCTGTTGCCTGCCCAAGCTGTTAAGCATGTCCTAGGTCATCTCTGCTAATGGATAACGTAGACGAGTGGTGGAAATCCATTGGTGGAGGTGTTTCAAAGAAGAAGTTGGGCAAACACATGTCAGGAGCAGTGTAGGGATAGCTGATACTGTCTTGGAAACTCCTGAGGTCTTTCTCAGTTCTATTTTCTGAGCTCCTCTGATCCTGAGCAGAGAGAATGAAAGCCAGGACCTGGGAATGGCCTCAGATGTGTCTAGTGTTATAAGCCCACCCATACTTTGACATCTGCTTTATGCTTATGGGTATTGTACCCTTGCTGTGAGACATCCAGTCACTGCTGTGCAATGGCTCGGTGTGCTGAGTGGGGAGCAAACTGACCAGGGAGTCAGAAGTGACATGCAAAATTCAGTGTTTGGACTCTGGAGACTGACACTTCTGAGGACCCTGAAAGCAAGATGGAAAAGCCTGAAATGTATTTCTTTAAGACTTTGCTCTTTATAGCTCCTCTTCAAAGGATCAGAGGGCAACCCAGGGCCTGAATCACTTTTTGCTAATGCTCTGTCAAACAACAGTATCCTCGCTGGTGTCTGCTCTGTTACTATGGTGGGACTAAAGTCCTAGAGTGATGAGGACCTGAGAAGCAGCTGGAGAGCAAGTCCTTTTGAGATGGCTAAAAGGAGCCTGGAGAATTATTATGGATGGACCCATAATAGGCAGCAGGGGATGCAGCGCCGCACTCAGCCTTTCCGCCTGTGACACAGGCCTGCATCTGTCCAAACACCAGCCCTTCCCTCTGCTTGCCAACTTGAACCACCGAGGGGGCAGCATGGTTCGCATCCAGCGCCTGCAGGGATGGAGAGCTTTCAGCATCCCCCTTGCCTGCCGCAGCTTGCTCTGGGTCGGATTTCAGGGCTTGAGCGCTGCGGGTGAGCACTCGCATGTGCTTTTAACTCGCTCTGCTGTCTCCAGGAAATTAATGTGTGTCAGGCAGATTGGTTTTGTCTTTGCTTTTTGGAGGGCAGGGGTTGGAGGATGCTGTTGATTCAGAAAGCTGCAGCTATTGCCCTGCTCCTCTGTCATGGCTCTATATGCCTGGCGCAGCTCTTCCAGCATGGGGAGAATGAGGAGTTTGAGCATCATTCCCTCTCTTGTCTTTCCTGGCCCCCTTCACTCCTTTGGCTGGGTCCATGTTTTGACACACTACCAGACTGATGCATTGTCAAACCATATCTCCATTAAAAATCACAGGGAAGAAACTGAAGATCTTGTTACAGAGCAAAAGGCAATTAAGCAGGCTATAGAACAAAAGGCAATATGGCAGCAGGAAAAGTGTAGGAGATTATTTAAGACCTGGCATGGACATCTAAGCTGGATATTTCTGATAAAATGCTAGTAAGTCAGTGATACTTAAATCAGTTGTTGTCCCAGAATTAGGAACTTAATGTGGAAAAAAAGCTTTTCCACCTCTCCAAGCTGTTGTTTCCAGCTCTCTTCAAGCTCAAAAAGACAACATTGCTTTAATTAACCTCATCTCACGCTTTGAGTGAGCTTTTCCGTAGACACTTCTACCTTCGGTAGAAGTTAATATTCTGGATTTTGAATGGTTGCTTTCAGAATGGTAAGATAGCAAGAGACTGGATTATCAAGACAACGAGTGAGAATAAGAGGCATTAACCTTCCCTTTGTTCCCCAGGATTTAACACCCTGCTTCGATCTCCACAGTGCGCAGCACACAGCAAGTGCTGTAGCTGACCTGTTTGCTGCTTAAATGATATGCTCATGGACCTCCTCGCTCCTACTGCGATCCTGTCAGCTCATGTAAGTCAAAGAGGTTTGATCCAGGTTGGCTGACATTCCTCAGAGGAAGGGCCAGGATGTCACCGGGCATGACATCCTCTTTTCTGGCTCAGTGGGATCAGTCATCTTGTCCTACTGCTGTGGGGCACTGGAGAATGATCTGATGAAATGGGGACTTCACATCACCGTGACCAGGAAATAGAACATGGTCCGCGCATTCCTCTCACTCCAGATTTAACTCTCTTTCTTTGAGCTGTGCCCCAAATTGCTGTGCTTAGAGATCATGCTTGCTTGGTAATCTACAGCCGTACTACTGGCCCAGGAGAGCTCTCTTTGGGATGCAGGTGAGTGATGGACTGGTGAGTGATGTGCAGTTCATAAATGCTTTGCATCCCTTCAGCTTGATGGCTGTAGGAGGCCCACGGAGTGAGATGCACATCTACTAGAGCAGCGAAGTGATCAGTGCCTTGTTTTTTCTCTGTCAACAATTGTCAGTGAAACCCATAGACAAAGCATCCAGAGCAGGCTCACACAAAGGATGACAAATAGCTGCTGCCCTCGCTCAGCCTGCTAGTTCAGGGGCTGAAGTCTTCATAGTAACTCTAATGGACGTGACCCTGCTGATAGTCCCTGGGGGTGCCAGAAAGATACCATGCAATGAAGTTTCTTTCCTCTTCTGTCACTGTGCTTTAAAAATAAACAAACTCTAACATTCCTTGTAACCACTTCCTGCCCCTACCATGGAACAATTAATTCTTCTGTGTCCTTAAACTCTACTGTACACTGGCTTTGGAGTGGTCGCATCTTTTATGGTGTTCTTTCACCAAGAAGGCTTTGCTCACTTGTGCATCTCTGCGAGGGTGTATATTGCATATTACATACAGCTATGACCTCTCCTATGTCCCTTGCCAGTGGCAGAGGAGCAATAGACCTCAGCGTGATGGGTTCAGCAGGATGTGAGCATGCATTGGTGTGTGCATACATATGCAGTGGGGATACCATGCTGCAGATCAACAGGAAAATGAATCTCTAAAATGTTTAGCTTATAAAGTGTATTGTTGTTACACTGCCACCCAAGGTCTTCAGAGAGGTTCAGATCTATTATCTCAGCAAAGTTCAGAGATACTTATTCTAGATTAAAATGGAAGAAATAAGAAAGGAGCCAGGCATTTAAATTGCTGAGTAAAAATAGGAGCTCTTGCATTTGTTTGGTCTATGAATTTGGCTTTCATTGCTTTCTTTTCCCTTGCTAGTGCTTTTCCCTCCCCCCCCTTACTAAGAGCCAAGGGGTCACGTCTGTGTTTTCTTGTGTGGCCACATGGAGTATGTCAGCTGTGCTATCTCTTAGGTAGAAACTGAGATTAGCCAGGCATGGCTCTCAGAAAGGAAAACTCACTACAGGCAAATCTGCTTCGCTTTTATTACTGGAGGTACCGTTTCATCTCAGCCTCTGACTGTTTCCCTCCCCACAAGTCATCTGCTTGGAGGAAAGTCATCAACTCAACACATGACAAAGAAATGAACTCTCCTTTGTGGCCACAGATACTAAAGGGAGAAGCAGCCATTTGGATCCTGCTCAGCTGATCATGCAATGCAGCCCAGAGAGCCTGAGGAGTGGTGTCCTGGTGATGAGCACAGGGAGGAGCCTGGTAGGACAGGGTTATCCACATTTAGAGCTAAGGAAAACACAAGATCTCAAGATACTTCTCCTCCCCAGCTCTTACTGATTATCTCCTGGCTGTGTCCTCACTGGGGCACTGGCTATGGCTCGCTAGGCAAAATCTCTGGGTCAAGCATCTGGAATCAACAGAGCTTCCTTCTCCAAAAGCTCACAGTGCAGGTGGAGGAGGCAACCATGAGGTGAGAGACTCAAATCCAGAGGGGGAAAGTGAGGTGCTGAAGGCGTTTGAACCAGGAATGGTACTGAGCCACTTGTGCTTGGTTTATGGCAGTAGATGCTGAATCACAGTGTCTTTGTCAGGCCTCTGAAGTTTTCTCTGGGTCTCCTAAAAGCTTTAATCCACAAGGTAAATTTCACAGTACAATCGTTTTTGGGTCCCATAGATGATTTAAAAGGACTAAGGTGCAGGATCCTGCATCCTGTCATTTAAGGGGAGCATTATCTTCATCCTAAATATGAGCCCTAGCTGTACGAAGCTTGCAAGCAGCTATGAGTTTAAATACTTCATCCATGCTGTGACTCTGTTGCGTGACAGAGCATCCCAAACTGGTCTCCTGCCAGTGCTTATCTGTCAGGGATTTCAGCTTGCTTTCTAGTAGCTTACAGCTGAATATCTGGAAGCTGTGCCTTTCTTGTATGCCAGGGACCCCACTCAGCTCTGTTTGTGGTGTTGGTTAATCTTAGGGGCACTCACATCACATCCATCTTGTCACCTTTCACCTCTGCATCTTACTGCCAGTTGCAAAGCCCACCACACGTTAAAAGATTGCTGTCTCCACTGAGGTTTGTGTATAGATTTTAATATCATAATTACAGCATGTAAACAAAATACCACTGGATTATTGGAACCATATTCACTGAAGCCAAGCTCCCATGCAAGAGATACATATGAGTTTAATTGCTGTTAAACCTCTCCAAATGTACTTTCAGTAAAGCACTGGTATTATTTAACACATGGGTCAAAACAACTACTGAAATCTAGAGCTGATGCTGAAGAGGGATCAATGTGGCTTTGGCCGTTTTGCTGTACATCTTGTGGTCAGCAGGACTCTTCCTGCATTTTGGCATCTGGCAGGACCAACGGCACCCAGCTCCAGCCGTTGGTCATACCCGTTCAGTGGTTTCACTTGAGCTGCCCTCCTCATGGGAGATCAGATGAGACACAACTCCTCTTAACAACTGGGGACCCGGCTGTCTCCCACAACAGAGTCAGTGCTGGGAATAGCCTTGCAAGTGCCAGCGGTGCTGCCACGGGAGAGAGTGAGGGTAATGCTGCCCTAGTGCAGGATGCCCACCCCTCCTGGTCGGCATGCTCATGACAGCCCCACCACCTCTGCAGTTGCTCTGTCACCCGCAGCTTGGCTGATGCTGACATCTCTGATGTTGACATCTGGAGAGAAAGCATGTACAAAACACTACACAAAGCAAAAACGTACGCAGAAGAATGAGATTAAATTCTTTTGAGCCTCTTCCAGGCCCAGCCTCCCCCAGAGATCTTTGCTGTGTTTTGCTTTGTATGCTGGGATGAGAAGAGCTTGGTTAGAGAAAAAAGGATGTCTTACAGATTAATGAAGCCTAGATCTGGTCCAGGTGTTGCTTCCCGGGTCTTCTAAAACTCTGGTGACACCAGAAGGCATTTTGTAGAGCCCAGAGGGTGGTGGGGAAGCCTGGGACAGCTTACAGATGAGCTTTCCAGCCTGACAACCCAGGGATGGCTTTGTCTTTGGGTAACTGAGGCAGGACTACCCAAGTAAGACGCCTCGAGGCTTGTGGACATCAATAGGAAGTCCTCTGTATGGCAGGGCAGCAGCAGCATGGTGGCACTGAGCCTCCTGCTTTGGCCCTGGCTTGGAGCTCCTGGTAAAGAAAGGGCAATGCCACTAAGGCATCACCTACCTGTGCTGCCAGTGCTGCCCAGCTCACCAGGTGGAGTTTCTGTGTCCTCACACAGCCTCTGTGTAAACCTAAGATGCCGTTATCCTTGTTTTGTAGAAAGATCTTCGGAAGCATTTAGACATCAAACTCCAAGTTAAATCCAGCAGAACTCACTACTTCAATGACTGCCAGGATCTAAGGGATTTGCTGGTAATACGTTGCAAATGAAATGTTGACCTTCCAAAATAGATATTAAAAATGTTAATATTCCATAATAATAATATATATTATATAAGAATATATTGTAATTAAATATATATATTTAATATATATAATATATCATATATACAGGTTGGTGGCCTATCCCTGAGTACAGGTCCGTGCTCCCACACCAGGCAGGCAAACAGCTTGTACAGCTTGGTGGGGCTTGCCTCTGCCTCCAGCCTGGTCGGTGCTCTCCTGTGGTACCTAGGAAGCTATGGGAAAGGGCTGTGCTCACAGGAGATGGGACATCAAAGTCCTGGCCACAAACAGCAGGAGA
This sequence comes from Psilopsiagon aurifrons, assembly GCA_025447955.1. Taxonomy (NCBI): domain Eukaryota; kingdom Metazoa; phylum Chordata; class Aves; order Psittaciformes; family Psittacidae; genus Psilopsiagon; species Psilopsiagon aurifrons. Next base: position 12,461 of record JAOEHY010037362.1, on the reverse strand, counting down.
TGATAGTCTCCAGCCTTTTTTTCCCTCTTCACAGCAATGGGGTGCCACCCTTGTTGGTTTTGGCAGCTCCCAGTGGGAATAATTACATTGTGCATGCCTTAAATTCCCCCTTTTGCAATGATAACTGACTGCAATCTTCTTAGGAGTCTCACAAATGAAGCTCTCACGTTGCTGGAAGCTATTCAATGAGTTCTGCCATGTTTTCAGAGATGGCTGCTCCTCAGCATGACCCCAAGTGGTTCCTAGAAACCTTTTCATAGCCTGTCATGCACTTGGGACCAACTCAGTGGAATACGTGGGATACCCTGGGCAGGATCTCACGACTAAATGCAAGCTTGTTGTTTCTACACTGCAGCATATCAAGGTAGCCTGGTTGGAGGCACGCACTCAGGTAAGACAGAGTGTGAAATGCGAACCTGAAGGTTCAGAGATTTCATATGTTGTTGGGATGGGGCTCAGAAATGCCAAACAAGAACTGAAACCAGTTCTTGAGCTTTGATTCTGGTTCATGCTTAACATAAATATTACTCTTGCTAACCAAATGTCCCCCTGAATACCACCACAGAGTAAAGGAAGGGTCTCTTCGGAAGATTTTATGACCTAGTTGCCTGTGATAGCAAAGGACTAGATACAGCCCATCAGGTCCTGTTCATGCGTGTTGTCCTGCGATTAAAGAGCAAGACTCACTGGAGCAGGCTGCTCAGGAAATCCTCTACACAGCAGCAAACAGCTTCAACAGCTGCTGTGGGGAAATGATTTGTGAGACCACATGTACAGGCATTAAGATGGTCTGTTTTCAGGAAGGGGCAACAGTTCTTTTGACCTGGAAACATGGAGTTAGAGATAAGTATATCCCTCAGCTAAAGGTTGGAGGGCATGGAGGAAAATGCCCTCTGGCAATAGACAGTACCACCTCCCTCCTGCTTGCACACAGCACTGTGCTTATTGTGGCCAGCATTTGGGGCTACTTAAGCGCCTGTTGACTTCGAAGACCTTCATGGCAACACCCCACCAAAGCCCCTGACCACTGAAGGACAGCCTGCAGTGTGCTTCCAGCATGGGATGCTCATGAAAGAACATGATAATGAAAGAGATATAACGAAGCCCAGCTCCTGCCAAGTGCACAGTTGAGTGATCTGTGCAATGTACAGTGAGAGAGGAGAGCGGGGAGGATGAGGGGAAAAGAATGTAATTAGGACTTGAAAAGCAAAGTCCAGGGGAGATAGATGATGAATAAAGGAGGCAGAGGAGGAACAATGGGATAGAAGAAAGAAGCAGCATGTTTGTGTCATCTGTAACTTGTGAGGGAGGCCTTGTGGAGATACTTTATTCCCAGTGCCTGACCTTTCCCTACCTGGGGAATACAGGCATTAACTCAGATATTAACTAAATACTTTGGTCTAGCTAGAAAGCAGAGTGCACTTACCTGGAGCAAGCGAGGCAGGAGGAGCAGAACCCCTGCTTCCCCTCCGCAGCGGGAGGTGGGCTGGTCACATCAGTACTTATTGCCAGTTCTCTAAACTCACCAGGCTCAGGGACAGGGCTGGCTGGACCCCTTGAATACCCAAAGGCACTGCAGAGGGTGGTGGGGAGCAGAGCAGGGACCTCCCAGACCTTGGGCAAAAGCCCGATCAAACACCACCTTTGGGAGACTTTGCAGGTAGATCCGCAGCTGGGCACAGCAGTGTTCTTGTCACTGTTTTTGTTACAGCAGGGCATGCATCTCTCCTCTCATGTAGCACTGCACTTGACAGCCTGGGGTCCTGGTGGTTCTCATGGCATCCAAAGGTGCTCAGCAAATGGCGCAGAACACAGTACAAACCATAACCTTCCTGCATCCATGGTCCCGTGCATGTAATCGAGACAGGGGGAATGCAAAGGAATAGGCACTTTTTACTTGGAACTAAGTACAAATCACTGTGATGATTGTGTTGTGTGATGCCCTCAGTTTGTTCAGAAAAGCCTAGGCAGACCTTAAAGCAAAACATACACAGAAATGAGTGTCTAGCGCATGCAATGCAGAAACTGGGAGAGCAAGGTGGGAGCATGATAAGCACATGGACCTGAGTTGAGTCAGGTGCTCAGAGCCAAACCCTGCCCTGCCATGTAAGACTGCAGGACCTAAGGGCTGTTATTTGCCTTTGAAGGGGCCAACAGGCCTTGCAACAAGGTTGTACCACGTTTGTGTGGGTGCTGCCAGTTCGTGTTTTGCACAGCATTGCAGGCTGGTGCCCTGGGACACTTGTGGGTAAGGATTTATAAAGCACTGAGGACAAGGGAAGAATGTCTCAATAGATCCAGTATAAAAACACCCATCTTTTTGTATACAGGGTGGGAGATGTAAAGTGCTGACCACATTCGAACCCAAGAACAGCTATGATATGATGGCTGGATATGATGGCTTTCCAATCCCTGCCCTATGCTCTGTCTCATTCGATTAGTTGCTGTGGAAAGAGAGAAATGTCCCCAAAGAGGGAACCAGGGGGGTTCTGTCAGATTCTCTCCTGTATCCCTCAGTGCTTCATTATTCTTGGGGAGCATCACTACCCCTCCAGCCATCAACGCGTCAGGTACTCATAGCCAAAGTCCTGGGCTGAGGCCACCACTGCTACAAATGGAAGAGTTCACTTTGCTGTGGCCTTCTTGGGTGTTGGCAATATTTTGAGGTACAGCCCCAGGCTGATGGTGCCTGTGTGGTCTAATTACCCTTTATTGCTACTCTTGCCTGCCTGCTTACTTGCCTCTTAGTTTATTTGTCCCGAGATGCGCTTGCGCATCTGTTCCCTATTTCCTGTCTATGCATTTGTTTTCTTGCTATATGCTGAAAGGAAAGGAGATGAAATGCATTGAAGAGCTTGATTTATAGCTTCAGTGTTTCCCTAAATCTGTTAAGAACTACGTTCTCATCTCCCCCTCCTCTCTAATGTCTATGATGGCAGTAAAAGCATAGCAAACTGTAACAGGGAGACCAAAACAGAGAGAGATACCTACACTTCACTGACCACAACAGATAAAGGGCATTATCTGCCCTGTGCCTGACCCTGGATATGTTTTTTGTCATATCTTGTCCCTTAGCACAGCGTCACACACTCACCATTTGGTTCTCCCACCAAATCTTCTATGTCATTTTGGAGTTGATGACAGCACTGATGGTAACGCACAGTGGCCAGCCCAGGATGCAGCTTCTCTAAGGCAAGGAGGAGACAATGGGAGCAGGAAGGAGTAGCCATCTTGTTTGGTTTACTCATCCCAATCATTATTGTAAGGAAAAGGAGGGGTCAATAGCTGCTGGTTGATCCAGGAGATCGGTATGTCGGTAGCTGGTGAGGAAAAGCTCTTTCAGCTTTCATCTGCAAAGGGACTTCTAGTGGTGGGTAATGCCTTCCCAGTTCTCCAGCACTAAATCCTTTTCAATCCATGCTGCACTTTGACTCAGGAGCGCTGCTGTGATGAGAGGCATTTGAATCAACTGAGAAAGAGCACCTCCAAGAGAGACCACTGAGATAGATCATCCCTTCCCGCTGCTGCTGAAGACCTGTGTGATGGAGTAGCAAGCTTTTCCTATCAGGAATGATGCCACTCTGGAGGTAATTGAATCGTTTCTCCTGTGCTTATCCCAGGCTTCTCCTCTCAGTGACACTAAAACTGCCTAAGTCATGGGCCCAGTGCTTCTCAGCTTTTGGAATGATCTTTGCTTAGGTTTAGGAAGCATGTTGTTTCAACAGGCTGTACCTAATCACTCACCTCACTTACCACCTGTCTGGGCTTGGGCTTGGAGAGCTCAGACAGAGACTAACTTGTGCTCTCCAAAAACACTTGGCTCCTTTGGGACATCCTGCCACTGTATGGGTCAAACCTGCGTGCTGGGACCTCTGGGGACCAGTAGAGGCAGCAGGACCGGCATCCCTGGCCAGGATAATTCCTGTTGGGGGAACGAAGGGCAAACACCCTTTACCTTTAGTTTCACTGGCAGTGGAAGGTGACAGGTACCTTGGAGAAGCTGCCTCCTCACCTGTGGTGTATGGAAATTGCTTACTAGGCTGGCAACCATAGTTGGGATGGAGGAGGGACCCCCTGCATCCCTGGTGTCCCTCCTGACAAAGCTGTTTGTGGCAGGGCAGGTGCTGAGAACCTTCTCAAAGCGCTCGGTGCTATCTGAACCCAGCCCTGGAAAACCCCTGGCTGTGCCATGGAACTAAGTGAAATATTGTTTCCTAGCTTAACAGATGGATTTGTTGTGTATGCAGTGAATTACCAGCTCTTTCACTGCAATAACTGTTCACACGTTGTTTCTCTGCCTCTTTCACTGTTTTTTACAATTTATGCTGTTTGCTTGCTCGGTTGACACTTCCAAAATGAGTTTTTTAAGCCCCAGCCTTTCCCCCCCTCCCCTCTCCCCTTTCTGTTTGCCTGGTTTATGGGCCTTAGAAAAGTGTTTCCAATCACGATGATATCTTCATGTTTTGTTGACAAAAGGTCAACCCAGGAATAAGCCAAACTGGTTTTAGGGAAAATATTTGCTTATTTAGTAAGGGGAAGTGTGTTGGAGATCAAATTTATGAGGGTGAAATCGAGTCTGGTTATTTAAAGGATTCTGAAATAAGAGCTTCCCACCCACTCACAAGGGGAAGAACAAGACCTATAAATTGCTTTAGGCTGAAGGGATTGTAGAAATAAACTGAGTTTCTATGCAAAAGGTAATAGGATCCAAGCAAGAACTAAAACTGGAGTTTCAGAGACAACAGCCCATTCACTCCCTCACACACAGCACTCATTTCACACTGTCATTCCTTGCAGAAGAAAGGCCATAATTTTCCCCAATATCTGAACTTCCAGTTCGAAAACAACCATCCTCATCCTTTGGCCAAACTTCAGACTCAAAACAAGACAGATCTGGCAGCTGCTCATGTGAATCTGTTTTGTAGCATGTTCGCTCTAGCTTGAGTTTTGAGATTTTGAAACTCTTTCATGAGAATGGCCCATGCCAGGAACCCTACTCAATTCAGAAGGAATGAGTTCTGCATTGAAAGCTGCGTGAGTAACACCGCGGAACAAGTATGTCTGGAGGATGGTGTCCAAAAGGTCTCTCTTTTCACTGAAAAACTAGCCAACAGTGCAACAGGTTAAGTAAGTTGCCCTTTTCCACAAGGAATGTGAAGAGGGATTGTTCCACATAACATACATGGATGTGTCTTCATATATTTTAAAAATGTATATGTCTATGATCTTTGTCTATGTATATACAGTATTTATAATCATATATATGTATATTCATATATACGAATTAATTCAGGCTGGGAAACACCTCTGCAGGCGATCATGTTTAATTCCCTGAAAGCCAGCCCAGCCTAGGTCAGATCGCTCAGGCCCTTTTCCTGAGAGCTGAGTCCTTCCAGGCCTGAAGAGTGCTTCCTGATACTTGATTGGAATATTCATTCCTGCAGCTTGTCACTGTTGCCTCTGCCCTACCACAGTGCACCTCTGAGGAAAGTCTGACAGATATATGTAAGTATGGATATATACATACACACACATAAGCATGTAGGCATAACACACACACTGTTTCTTGTGTTTCTTCCGCTGCGCATCCAAGGGATAACAAGCTAAGTGAAGCCTTTGTCTGGCCCAGTGCAGCTATTCCTCTTTCTAGTAAACTCTGAGTGGCTGTGGAGAGGATCTGGCCTTTTCTTCCTTCTCCTGCTGTTGCACGGCTCCAGTTCCTTTGTATTATTTAGACACATGCCCCCCTCATGGCTTGGAACATGACATTTCTTTCCTCTTTAAACATGACTATTACAAAATACCAATTGGAGCAAGAACTGCAGTTTGAAAACCCCCTTCTAATGAAGTCTCATTGACACTGGATGCTTGTTCAAAAAACCAACAGAACATTAAGTCTTTGCAGCTAGCAGAAACAAAGACAAGCCATTATTGAAAGAGTTTTACCAGTTTGGGTTAACCCTACAGTCGTGACACATTTCAGCAAATTCCAAATAGCGGGAAGGCAGGATCGACAATGAAATCCGGTTTCCTGTAGGATTTATGTCATTTTTAAACACGATAACAATACTGCTTGTAGATACTCTGCATCTCTCTGTATATAGCCACCACAGATCATCTCTATGAGACTGGAGAAGAGCGATCATAAACTGCTGCTGGATACAGGACTTCCTTGAGCACAGCTGCATCTATCTTGGGCTTATAGCCATAAGAAGAATGAAGCCCATTTATCTCCCAGCACATAGAGGCAAAAATGAGGAAGCTGCTTGATTATGAAGCAGTGCTCTTGCTGGGGAAGCCACTCCAGATTTCACAGTCATTCTGCCGCTGACTGGAACATAACTGGTATGATCTAGCCTGTGGAAGGATGATAAGAGAGAAATATATGGCCAGTGTTTACGAGCATGAAAGCCATTACTGATACAGTATAAAAGAGATTAAACTATCTGTACCTATGGACTACCCAGCCAGTTCTCTCGCTAACAGATCTTAGAGTGTTTTTCTCAGTCTTATTTTATAAGATGAAAGCAATCATACTGTAACCTCTAACCATTAGTCTGTACTCTAAAAAGAGCTCATCTTTACATTTGTTTTTGGGGAACAACCTGGGGTTAATCTGAAACAGGAATTTAATTACCCAGTTGCCACAAGAGCTAACCAGGACAATTCTTTTGGCATGATAAAATTGTATCTCCTGCCCATTTCCTATCTCTCACCGGCCCATTCAGGTATCTAGAAAGCTCTTCTGAGGTCATTTCAAGCATAGCTTGAATTTTGCCTTTTCCTGTACAAGTGAGACCCTGTCATCGTCCCCTCTCTCCTTGCCACCCCAAACAGCACCACATCTTTAAGAGGAGGAGAGATGCTTGATGGCGCCTTTCAATCCTGGCTAGCAAAGCCCTTTACAAAAGTCCTAGATACAGTGCCAGCATCTTTCAAAGAGGTCAAGGTTTCTCTCATTGAGTACAACTGCATTTCTGTGAAATTAGCCACATTTTCCTGCTGGGTGAATTGGGCAGCAAGAGGTAAATGCCATAGGAACGTCAGAGGTTGGGAGGGAGTGAGGATGCAATCTCAGTTGATTCTCCTTAGGCATGAGCCTAAACCGTTTAGTTCTTGTCTATATGCTTTGAGCAGCAGAAGAGAATCTAAACAGAGCATCAGCACTTCATGGCATGTCTCCTTGTCTGACTGCTCTGCAAGAGCAGACAACAGTTCTCAGGCAAATCTACTAGTTTGGAGAGAGAAAATGGTTTCATCTGTTTTGTGGTGAGACACCTGAGAGGCCAAGAGAGCTGTGTCGGGAGGAAGCACAGAGAAGGTCTGTGTGCTTACAGCTGTGCTTTCAACACTGAAAATAAATCAGCTTTCCACCACAGACCCCATCATAACTACCCTAGCATGTAAGAGAATGTTGCTGCCTTGCTGTTATGGAGCAGTCTGGATTGCTGTTTCTTGAAGTGGTGTAATGGGAGTGAGGTGGTTATTTATGGCTGGGGGATAAGGAGATGAACGAGTAAGGTATGAGATTTCACATCAATGTTCCTCTGGCTTTTTGCAGAGAAATGTCATCCCACCCTATCATGAGCTGACAGCTCTGCCATTGCCATCCTGAAGGCATCTATAAGGGCAAATCTCAGGTGCTCAACAAAAGAATACTTGGTTCAGGTTCCACTCAAAACTTCGAAATGCAGATTCAGGTTCAGTTTCTGCTTGGTTGAGGGAGAAAATCGTTGTTCAAGGTTGCACAACTCAGGAGTGGGACTAAAGTATAAAAGGGATATTTTTGGGCTACAGGTACTGTGAAGGTGAGCTTGAGATTGAAGATGAACAAAGGAAGAAGCTCAGCACAATGTAATTCTGCCCCAAGGGGAGCCGTGAAGCTTGAACAGGGTTCAGCATCCATGAGAGGCAATGGCAGAACAGCCATACAACAGACCCAATGAAGTCTGGTGGGAGAAAAGATGCAAGATCAATTTTAATCAGCCAAACCTATTGTCAAGAGGTGGCTTCAAAGGTATCTGCTAGTCCCTGGCTTCTGCATGAAAGAAAATAATCACTTGCCAAACAGAGGAAAGTATAAGAAGCCACTGGGTAAAGCTCTCCCTCTTGGAACTGCCCTTCTGGAGGAGGGGAGGCTCAATGCCTTTGCCTCGAGCCTGCGGTCCTTTTCAACCCTAACTATTCTATGATTCTATGACCACGAGCCTAATCTCAGTCAGACTTCCCTTGAGCAGTCACCTGCAGGTGGGCTCATATCATATGCTATTCTTAGCCTGCTTATCTCATTTCTAGGTGCCAGAAGAATCTAGATTTGAAACAGGTACTCAGCATATGCCCTAAGACTGCAGTTTCAGCAGACTGTGTCCAGCAAAAGCACAAACTTGAGTTTCAAGTTATTTAACAGGTCAAAGCAGAGAAACAAAGCACTATATTGAAAGCATGCATACATCTGCATATACATCCATACAGCTGCACAATCAACAAAACGCTTCCCCAGTTTAAAAGCATAATTAAGCAAATTGAGATCATCTATAGACCTTTCCTTATGGAATGTTTTTCACATTCACTTTGATAATGAAACTGAGAACTCCTAAGACAGCATTTCATTTTCAGAATGTGAAAACCAAACCTCATCTACAACCATGATGAGCGTGTATGCATAGACCTGTGGCCCAGAACAGCAGAATGTGTTACTATGCAGGTATCAAAATATATATTGCTTTATGCATAGAACTGCTAAGAAAATATCTTGCCTCCAGCTGCCCAAATGTTAGGTGCTCACAGGCCTTTGGGCATTGATGCTCCATAAATTTAGGAGTATTTATTAGGTGAATACAGAAGTGGAAGTTTCATAGCAGTGGAAAGTAGGTATGATAATGAGGTAAACACATGTTGCAAAGAGAATACTAACTAATCATGAGCTCTGTGACAGGAAATAGCAGCTTTAAACAACCCCTTCTTGAATGGTGGAGCAAGGTCTGTGGGCTGGCTACAGGATACTCAGCTTATTAATGATCTCTCCCTGTGTCCTGTAGCTTTTTACAGTGCTGTGAATCCAATCTGACAAGTAGGTAACCAAATCGGTGTTATGCTCTTTTGAATGCTTTGAAAAGACCTTATGAGTGCTCCTTTCCATTCTTGAAAGCAGAGCATCACATGTAGCTTCAGTTTTCCTTGCATAAGCAAGAGGAAGCATTCTTCAGGGGACCATATCCACAGATTGAGCTGAGCTTCCTTTCTTAAAGTCAGAGACCTACGGCTGCGGTGATGTCTGTGCGTCAGGAGCTCCATCTGGAGGTTGTTTGCTCTGATCTTTGGGTTTGAATGGAGAGAAAATGCAACAACGCTGCGTCAAAATCACCAAGCATCATCCAGGGGCATCTGGAAAACAAACGGCACCCAGAGCAGTGGGAATGGCCATTCCAGAGGCTCAGGGCTAGGCAGTAGGTGGAAAAGTACAGGTTTGTTAGTTTGGATAAGGTACTGAGGCTCATGTAGGCTGTTTGGGGTGAGGGGCAATCATCTGATGACTTTTGCCAGATGTTTGATCCTGGTGACTTTGCTCAGCTCTACCCCGAGGCTGTCTGCATGCACAGCTCCAACTACAGTCTTCCACTGTTAATTGAGGCACTATGGATTCAGAAACAAGTTTCAGACTGAGTCAGTACATCCAGGGAAAGCCGAGATGTGATCAGATAGTCCATCCAGTCCTCAGTCCAATCTGCTGAGAATAGGGTACACAGGGGCCTGCAGCCTATCTTTGTTCTAATGTTACAGACAAAAAGTGGTGCTGTATGATTGAGCTAAAACTCACCGGTGATGGTTATCTCTGTTTTGGTGGAGGTCTCACAGTGCTTACAGTGGCAAGGGGTCTGACTGATGCAGAGCTGTTGAGCGGAGCAAGAGAGCTCCATGAGAGAAGAGTGGTCTGTGCACCGGGAAGGTCATGCTGAGCAGCATCCTTGTTTGAAGACATGCTGTGTGCTAGTGTATTCACCATCCTCCTGAGGGGCAAAATAATGTTGGGGATTCTTAAGCCAAGCAACAGCCCTGGATATCCCAAGATCTGTTTCTTCCTCTGACATAGTGAACATCATTATGGTGTTTGGGAGGTCAGGAAAGCTATCTGGGACAAGAAACCTTGGTGAGCTTTGCTATCCATGCTTTAATCATGCTCAGAGCTGTCTTTGCTTGCTGCGTGACTAATGCTGCCACAAGAAGGTGCCCCAGCTGCAAACTGCTGTGCTGGTCTGGGAACCCAGATTGTTTGGCTTTGATTTTGTGTGAAAATGCAAGATCTATGTGGAAAAGCATCTCAAACATCGAGCCGGGAACAGGCCTGTAATGTCAGCCAGCAGCAGCACTCGTGTCCATGAGCAGAACTCCATCTGCAGGGCAGGGATCTCTTCTCCATGAGATGGGACACACAGAGGAAACTGGGCACACAGCCCAAATGATGTTTTTGCCATGGAGTTAGTGCCAGATGCACTTTGGGATGAAGGAGGAGTGGAGAGGAAAACTGAAGGAGAGCGGGCACTTAAGGGCACATGTGGATTTAGTCAGCTGCTTGATGACACAAAGTTTCAGGGCTACACTTCTCTAACGCCAAAGGCTATGATGGCTGCTCAGTTGTCAGACAGCTTCTGAAGGGAAAACGTGTGTAATTAATCACTCAGGGTGCCAGAATGACATGCAAATAGGTTTTTGTTTTCATAGACTGCATGTTTTATCCACGAAATTAAGCAGGCTTCCCCAAGGGCTGCAAAAGTTATTCTCTTCATTTTTATACTGCTCCTGAAAATCCCAGTTATGTATGCCCTCTTCCGCAACGGGATCATGACAGGATGTACATCATGGTGCTTAAGGAAAAGAAGCCCAACCCTTGACACATACACAGATCAACAGGAGAACTTTGACTTGCAGAGGGTTACTATTGCCAGCAAGATGTAAGAATTTTGAGGGCTTGCACATCGTGGAGAACTAAGGGTATGGTGATGGCCCAGTGGATGAGAGAGTGATGAAAAGGTGAAGGTTTATCACTGCATACATCTCTTTCTGCCTACATTTCTGCCTGTATTTCTGCCTACATTCTCCTCTGCTTGCACACACACACGTGCTGGTTTCTGGCTATCAGTGGAAGAAAGTTATTGGACAAATAATACATGTATCTGGCCAAAAAGGAAAATATTTAACCCTGTCGTCAGTTACTTGGACATGAGCAACTGAAAACGTTCTTCTGGGATGGCTAAGGGATCATCGATGGGACGGTAACAACTTTCAAATAGAATGGATGTCATTTCCCATTGATTTATTGAATGCTACCATGAAAACAACTGGAGCCACCAGTGGGGACCACTTTAAGTATTCGTGTTACACAATGCAACAAAAGATTAACCACTGAAAGAGAGCAGGATTTACCATCAGATCTCTACAGGAACACAAGTGAGCCTGTATGAAAAGAAATAGATGGGGAAGTTCATGGTCTTGGCCAGGACCAAATTGCCCAGTCCCTGATCCCCAGAGATGTGCTCTTTGGCAGCAGGACAAATACCATTTGTCTGTACTACAAAGCAGCCCCGATTAAGAGACAACTGAAACATAACCTCTTGTGAACCTTCCTCTGAGAACTTTGACTCACTGCTTCGAGACCATCAAAGTAAAGCTGTACGCACCTCTTCTCCCTGTGCTTCTCATGAGCGTAACTGGCAAACTACTGTTTCCCTTCTGCTGCACTTTGACATGTGCCAGGCCCTCTACACCCACAGAGATAAACATAAGTCCTTGCAGATGACTTCTGCACACTGGAACAAGGCTCTGGAGAAGCTTGTGAAACCTGTGAGAGCTGGCATTTTGAACAAAGGGGTGACAGACCTTCCTTGGCTTATGCACAGCTAGCAGTGAGCATCAGGCTGCCCAGGCTGGTGCACAGATGCTGACAAAATGGCTCAAGATGCTGGCTTTGCAGCTTGAGCATATAAAGTAAAACACCCAAAATGCCAAGCTGCCAAACTGCTTTACATTACCTGTAGGGTAAAATCGGAGTGAGCTCCATTGCTCCAACACTATCCTTTCAAGAACCAGAAGAGTTGTACAGTTATCCCTTCTCCCTGGCTTCTGACATGCCCTCCTGCAGTTTATCCACAGGAATGCAGTCCTTGTCCAGTGGAAGCATGGCAAAGGATGTGTGACCCTGAAGTACAACACTAGCATTTCTACAGCTTTCCTTGCCCCTGTATGTTTGTATCTAGAGATTTACCATCCCTCAGATGTGCTGTGTGACCTGCGCCTTTATCACAATATAGGCTCTGGGACAATTGGGAGTCATCCAATTTATACCTGCATTTTTATGGACATTTAAATGATTTTTTTTTAAATATATATATAGCATATACATGCTAAATAGGCACATGTATAAATATACAGAATTTCATAGCCTAATTATATAGACAAAATTAATA
>JAOEHY010037359.1:0-10155 GCA_025447955.1 Psilopsiagon aurifrons | reverse complement strand
AGTTTGGATGAATATGGCTTTTTAACTTCAGTGATCTGAACATTGGATAGCATACTTTTTTGGAAAAACACACATTTTGACTACTTGGGCGGCATAATTATAACAATTCCTGTTCACAGGCCATGGCTGCAAACCTAATATGTAGCAAGAAATCTGCCAGCATTGTATAGAAAGCAGTTACCAGTGCAGCAACAGCCTGCCATGAAGGATTGTAACAGCAATACAGTATGATAAAATAGGGGGCTGTTGGGGTTTGGTTTTATTGTTTGGTGGGTTTTTTTGTTCACATTCACATTCAGACTATCATCTCAAGGAAAATAAAGCATGCACAGCCAAAGAAAGCAAATACCTGCTCATTGATGATTTAGGGATATGGGTGTGTTTTTCTCTATATATGTATTTGGAGACACTTCTATTTCTCCCCCTACTATGTAGGTGTGCATTTACATGGGAAGGGAAGAGTAATGTCTTTTTAGGTTTGAGCAGCTGGGTGCTACCTGTAAACAACTAGTATTTTAAAGTGATTATCATCAGGTTTCAGAGTTATATGATCCAGTTGTAAGGATGGAGGCAGTTGACACCTGCCAGCCTTAAAGAGGCATTAGAGACACTGCTATCATCAGAGATCGTAGTGAAGCTGTAAGACCAAGTAATTTGAAGAGCACTTTGAAGTCAATTAAAAAGCACTTTGCTAGTTTGAAAGGCATCACTGTGGAGCACAGGGGCAAAAGGACATACCAGAGCTGAAGGAAAGGTAGTGGATACAAGCAGCAGCTTATGACAGTGTGTTGTCTGCACTTTGTGAAGTGGTCTTTGGGGGCATACACATCAAAGGAGGTCCATTTGCCATGACAGGAGTGGGCTGGGGAACATCGCAAGCAGCCCAGGCTGCAGTATGAAACTGGGATTGCTTCGCAACTGTTGCAGAGCCGGGGTTAGACATGTGCAAAACATCCCAGCTTATGCACACAGACATGTGCCGTATTTTGCAGGGTAATGAGCAAGGCTCCCCTGCCAGCATGCTCCCACATTATACTGTTCCCTATGACCGCCTGGTGTTCATTAGCAGCTGTTTTGCCGAGCTGTGCAAGAGACTTGATGCAGTGGGAGGAGATGGTGATGGTGTGGAGTCCCTCTCCATCCTCTCCGCTCCTCATTTCTACCTGCATCCAGTGTGCACCTTCCTGCCTGTGTTCGAGTGCCTGTGTATGTGCATGCGCTGGGGCGGTCCAGCTCCAGCCTGGAGCACACACAGCTTTACTGCCTGGCAGAGGGCGCATTTCCTGCCAATGGATGCTGGTGTAAAGGGAAATGCTCCTTAGCCAGCTGATGAGTGTGCTTGTGGAGTGTAGGGTGGCATGTGCATGATGGAACGTGATTGGTCTGCTTCTGGGATGGGGTTGAGTCCAGAAAAGAAGTCAAAGAAAGCCTGAAAGGATCTGATCTTGGGCCTTTATAGAGTGACTGCTGCTCTGTGGCTGAAGTGGCATGAGGATGTGTTTATATCGAAACCATTCATTTTGGCTGACCGAATGGCAATAAGTTAATCAAACAGGAAAAGTGGTGAGGAAAAGAAGCTTTAACACATCTTTGCTTCTTTGCAAGCTCTGGAAAGAGGAGTCAGATCCTAAGCCATACTTGGGTGTAAGCATGCACTTCCTTGTCTTTCCAGTCAGTCCAACTCCCCACTGGTATCCAGGCAATCACCTTCCACCACCTCATTCCTTTGAGGGTTTTGGCAGTCCTGGGGTTTCCAGGGTGGAGGCTGGAAAACTTACAGTGTCCTGAACAGGTTAAAGAAGAAACTCTGATATGCCACCAAGAGTTTCCCCCCTGAGACTGCTGCCTCCTGCTGCCCTTTCCTCTGCCAGCCCTGGTGAAGTTTCTGAATCCCTTGGCTGGGATATGCCCCCCACATGGAAAGGAAAAAAATCCATGATCAGCTCAGTTAATGTTAAACAGATTGTTATTTAGGAAACTAAGCACCAGAAAGTATGTTACTGGTTAACTGACCTCTCTTGCCCTGGCTGTACCTGATCTCAGAATGGCACCACATATTGCTGTCCTCCAGCTTCTGTGGACACTCCATGGACACCTATTTGAAAAGTTGTAGGCATTTGTGCACGTGCTGTACTGTAAGAACAGCTACCATGTTCTTCCAATAGTGCTTCCACTATTAAGACTAGTGTGATTTGTTTGGATTGGCTTTTCTTTTTTAAAAGAAATACACAAGTATGGACTCTGATGGCTTCTTAATGTACAGTGTCTCTTTCTACATATGGATGCCTCAGAACTTGTCTGAATCCAGTCAGAAGGCTTTCTTTCAAAATAACTAGTTTTGGGTTTGTATCACAACAAACCAAAATCATGTCTGCTCCATGCTGAGTCCATTTGTGCAGGTTTCTGTTCTCCTCATATTTTAATATCAAAGCTATAAATCCTGGAGTGGAAAGGTAGTGGGCAGAATGCTGTCTTTCAGAAATGCCACCAGGCAGGAGGCTGACGGCAGCACTGCCAGGCACTGATGTGATGATCCTTGTTTCTTTGAGTTACGTAAATAGCTACAGCCACTTCCCTCTGTGCCTGTCTAAGGCCAGAATGCTGATGGTTCAATGGATGCTACTGTTAGGGCAGCGAGAGAAAACAATGCAAAATCTGTTGGCAAATCCATTGTTGCACACACACAGGCTGAAGAAAACAAATCAACAGCAACATTTGCAGAGCATTCAGTCAGTTCTGGCCTTCACCTGCATGTAATCGTCAAGTGTTCTTGGCATAGAATCAAGGTCCTGGTTTATGATGTGTGGAGGAAGGAGGACTGAAGCAGGAAGCCCTGTATTTGATCTGAATGCATTACACTCAAAATGAGGTGTGGTGCAAAGTGCTGCCTATTTGATTGGAAAAGTAGTGTTTGAGCTTGATTCCTTATTGTGGCTGATCTCTTCAAGCATGACAAACCCTGCTTTCAGTATAAAGGATACAGGCTTAAGTTCCAGGTGATTATTTTTAAACACTTGTAATCTCTCACTTAAAAATCCTTCTGACACAGCTCTAGGCAAAGATGGGATTTGGTGACTACTCTTTTTTTTTTCATGATGGCAGTTCTCTGCCATCCGACTCAGGAACCCACTTTTTCCACTATTTGAATTCTCGCTTATTTGCTGGCTTGTTTTTCCAACGTTACTTTCTGAACGGATTCCCTCTCATCCCCAGATCCTTTAAATCAGCTTGGGTTGTCCTTCAAAAGGGGAAGCAGCCACTGCAGAGCATTCTGGTGTGAGTCAGAAATCCTTCTGGATGAGCTAAATGCAGCAGAGCAGAAATGAGGTCAACACTAGCTCTCATGAGAATTTAGCTACATCCCTGGCATGGCACTTCTGATCTTTCTCCCTATCCTTCTACTTCCTATATGGCCACAAAAATGCCAGAAGTGTACTTAAAATCTTTGTGTTTGACCAGTCAAAGTATGTTTCACTTTCTGTTAGGAAAAATTCATCAGTTAATAGCCTGGAAACATGTACCTTCTCCTTTTCCATCCCCATTAGGGGAGACAAAGCCTGTCTGCCCATTGTACGGTTAGCTGCAGGCACTAGTCCTGCTGAAGAATAGTAAAGAAGGACTCTACTTCCTCAGCCAAAATGTCCCTTGTGTCAGCCTTGCTAGGGTTCCTCACTATGAAAACCTGACCTCCTGCAGCATGTGCTGCCTCAGCTGCACAGAACAATAGTGCCTATTCCAGCATTGAAATCTTGGAGAGAATATAATTTCCAAGGAATGTTATTTCCTTATCACGCCATTGTCTTTAATAAAATATTTCCAAAGAATGAACATGGACTATGTTTTTTTCACAGTGTGATTTTTATTAGTAATTTATTCAGCCTAGCAGATGCCAGCATGCAAACCATGCAAAGAGCAAATCTCTTCCTCCAAGGGTAAATATTTACAGGTCACATTCAGTGGTATTTAGTACTCTGCAAACATACTGTCAACAGTTGCATCCAGACTCTTCCCTAATCACAGCCTCAGAGTTGGCAGAGGCATGTCCTCTGTGAAAAGATGGTTATGGAGAAAAATGGCAACAGGCTAAACAGCTTCTTGGCTTAAGTAGACATGAATTATACCACAGGTGAATCTGGCCTACACCAAGTTCAAACTCTCTTACAGGAGCTTGTACCTACCACATGAAGAGCTGGAGAGGTGATGCTTCTGGGGCGACAGCTCTCCCAGACACACTGGAAACCTCTCAGCACTGGATGAAAGGGTGATTACAGTGCATAGCAGGGAGTTTGAACTTTCCACTTTTTAAAAGATGTAGTTCCACCTCTTCTTGGACATAATGGACAGGAGACCTGTGGCTATTCTTTGCATTGCATCAACTAGCTAAATTTATTTGAATAGTCCAGAAGAGCAAATATTCCCTATCCCAATCTGTTCTCGAAACAGAAATGTATTATTTCTTAAACACAGACTTACCTTTAGGTCTCTAGCTCAGTCAGTGCAAAATCCCTGAATGGGTTAACGTCTGGGACATAGCTTGACGATATTGGAGCCATTCTGTTTAAACTAATATCCTAAAATCCCCTTTCCTGAACCTCCAGCCCAATCCCCCTTGATAGAATTTCATTACTTCCCATAATCTCTGCTCCCCTGACAATCTGGCATAAATACAAACCAACTGAAAGCTCAGTGGTGGCTTAGCCCTCATTTATATTCTGTGAAAAACTGCTATTGCAAGCATGTCTTAGCACCCAGCTTTTCACACTAGGTATGCAAAGGTGCAGAGAACTCTTAACAGTTCAAAATTATGTCCTCTAGGATTCTCAGAGGGAACAGCCTGACTGACATTCCCTGTGCATCACAGGGAAAGAAATGAGAGGGAACATTCATGACATCCCATATTCTGTTTGCCTGATCACAGCTTGCTTTCTTTCAGTGCCTGTATTTTTCCATTCTACACACGGACTTCTCCATGAGCATTTTCTTTTTTATCTCCTGAGGCTGTTTTTCCCAGAAATGTGCTTGTTCCCTCCTACACCAACCCTAGGGTCCCCTGCCTTACTCTACAGCTTCACAGTATTTCCTCCATCTCTGTGCTTGGTCCTGCCAGATAATCCATTCTACAGCACAGCTCTCCTCCCTCCTTCAACTGTGTCTTCTAATTCTCTTAAATTGCAGAGTTTCCCTCTTCCAACTCTGGAAAGGAGGGAAGGGAACATTTCAGTAAATGTCAGTATCTGACATGAAAGATGGAATGATACATCAATACATTACATGTGTTCTATTAATGTAACATATTAATGTATTATATTAATGTAATATACATTATTACATGTAATATATTAATGTATTATAATACAATACAGACATGCTTTGAGTCCTTAATGTGGAGTATTGGCCAGCTCTGAATTTTGTCTACTTTCAATTAACTGATGGACCAGTGTATCAACTCTTCCTCCTCACTGCTCATTTAGAAAGCAGATCTGTGTGTTCTAAAATTACACTGGGATGTGTGAATGATTTCAGCATCACTTTCACCTACTGCCAGATTAGCAGTATCAGCTGAAATCCTAACGTGACTTTTTGATGATTCTTCTTTGGGTGGTCTGGAAATAACCCAGAGCTGAATTCAGGAGATAATGTGCTTGCTCTAAAATGGGCACCCATGGCTTAAAGGAAATCCTACACCTGCTGCTGTTTCATGGAGCTGGCTCCACACTTCAGAATGTGCTTGGATATACATGAGTGTATATACATGTACATGGTGTGGTACAGAAAAGCTTCAAAGCTCCGCTGCTGCTAGGGTTTGGCCAAGCAGCTGTGAGCTGCTGATGTGCAACCTTTTAGTAGAGGCAGCAGCACTAAAAATAGAAAACAATCAATAAGGAGCTGATTTTGACTACTTGATTCAGTACTTAGTTCAGCAGCATTCTCTACTTACACAACGCTGTTGCCAGTGGACCATTTTACTACATCTAGTAAACCAGAGATTTGCATATTTTAGGGATTATACAATAAAAGTTATTCCTAGATTATGGTGGAATATGTGTTTTTCATAGTCCAGGGTAGCAAGAAGCTGTTAGCCTGTGCATTTTTCTCCTTGGTGGCAAGTACTGAAGTTTGGACCCAACTAATTTAGCCACTGTTCCTCTACTCATAGCAAAAAACCCTGTTAGGTTTGCTGCAGACAACATGGGCAAAACCCATTAGTCTTAAATTGAGCTTTGCAGGAACACTCCCGCTGCTGCACCACAACTTGCAGGAGATGGTGGCCGCTGGAGGCCGGTTTGTGAATATTCAGGACAATGGATGTTCTGGACAATGAATATACCTCATCGGACTGCAGCTGCTCAGACGCGTATCCCAGACCGACCTCATCACCAACCTCTAAACGTACAGTGTCACCAGCCGTACCCATTGGCGGTCTGATGTAAGGGCAGAGAAAGCATAGCACGGGCACGGGCAGCGGTGCGATCGGAGCCAGGCGAAGGCATCGACGCTCCCCCTGGGGCACGGGCCGCGCAGACCGCGGCTCGGGCAGGTGGTGCCAGACGGTGAGCGCAGAGCTCGCAGTGCCCGGCAGGCGGGGCTCGGCCGCCACACGAACGCTCCGGCACCGCGGACACGGGCGGACACCGCACCTGACCCGGCTCCCGCCGCCACTGCCCTCCGGACGCTCACACCACACCCCTGGGCAGCGTCACTTCCGCGCACATCGCCCCTCCCACCGCGTTTCCGGGGTGAAAAGCTGCGCGCGCTGCGGGAGCGCCCCGGAGGGGCGGGGCTGAAGGGGAGGAGGCGTGACCTTGACGGTAGGGGCGGGGCTACGTGCGAAAGGGCCAATGAGAGACGGAAGGGGCGCGCCTGGGGCGGGGCTTGGCCGCGGCATGTGGCGCGGCGCCGGGAGCGAACTGCTCCGTTCCCCGGGGGCCGCGCCGGCGCTGGGCGTGCGGCCACTGCCTCTGCCGGGGTAAGCGCCGCTTCCGCCCCGCTGGCCCAGGCCGTGCTTTGCGCCGGGCCGAACCGAGCCGCGGCGTGACGGAGTGGTTGCGGGCGGTGGTTTGTTCTGGGCCTGAGGGACAGGGGCAGGGGAGCGCCGCGTCGGGTGAGCAGCGGGGTCGGGTCTCGGAGGTGGGGGTTTCGCGAGCGGGTGTTGGTTTGAAGCGCTGCGGGTCGTGACGGTGGCCGTGGCCTGGGAGGGGAGTAGGGGCTCGGCAGTCGCTCCCATGAATTCCCCACGGAAGTTGCTGATAAAGTTGCACCTCCCCGCCCCATAGCAGTCGTGGCAGCCGTGGTTTGCGCTCACCCGCTGCTCGCCTGCAGTGCGATGTGTGTGTGCTCGTAGGTGATCATGTTCTTGGGGAGGTGGGAGTGGAGGAAACTCGGTTTCGTGGCGGGGAAGAAAGCTGATTGACTCAGCAAGTAATTCTTTGCCTGAAATGTAGCATTTTTAGGCCCTATGGGCTACCTCAGAAATACGGTGCCTGGAAGCAGATCAGCCTTATGCATGGTATCACAGGTATGTCCACGTAACTTGTGTCTGAATAAATAATGCCGAATGTGTACAGTTGAGATCACATTTGTAAATGGAATCCGGCTTTGTGTGGAAAGAGTGAAATCTTTCCCATGGCACCAGTAGGTTTCAGTGTACCCTGGGCAATGTTAGCAAAGTGTCAGCTAGAATCTGGTAAATGGTAGGAGGAATAAGTAATGTTCTTTGCTCAGGGTCTTGAATACGGCAGATTGTAGGGGTATCCTATCACAGTGGATCTTGTTCTGGTGGATTCATTGAGTCCCTTAACTTTCCCCTCTGCTGTCTCCCAAACTCTGTCTTCTAGGATTGGCAAAGAAAAATCCTGCCGAGTAAGGTGCCTTGATGTCTTACACGTTAGCTGACTGAATCCCTGCCAGGCTTGGTCATGCACCAGCACTCCTGTTTCCTGATAAAGTGAGTCAAATGACTGCTTACTGGAGGAGCAAACCCAGAGAAATGTTAATTCTCTGCACATTGAGCTAAGTTGCAGCCTTACGGAGTAAGGTAAACTCACTGATAGTGAGCAGTTTGTGCCCTTTAGACCTCACAGGGTTTGTGGTTGATAAGTACCTTTGAAAACTAGGCTGTAAGATGCGTGTTGATGCAGTGTCTATCTCAAAAGTGCACGAATTTCTGTGTTAAACTTATCTACTGTGATTATCCACTGCTGTACATGTTGATGCAGACCATTGCATGATAATGGCTAGTTTAGAAGGAACCTATAAATTTTTATTAGCTTTTATATCTGTAGTAAATTAGTGCACTTGCTGTGCATGTTTACAGCTTGGTTCTAGTTTATATATATATAAACATAATGTATGTATATATGCTTGTATTGATTTGGTAAGTTTCTGGGATAAATTCAAGGTTACATGCCTCTTAACACATTGGTGCAGACATCTTTGTTTTTTGTTTTAATGACAAATTCCCTGCTGGATTTATAAACCCATCTGCCAGAAAACAGACTTTGTATCTGGTTATTTGCTATTGAAATTCTAATTGGCACATCCTGCAGCCTCTACCTTCTAAGGGAAGTCTCCTGGCACACACCTTTCCAAGGCAATGGGAATAATTTGCAAGCAAATTTCAAGCTTTAGTGGTGTAAAATGTTCATTCTGAAGATCTGATAATGTGTTTGGAATGTCTGGCTACATACACTGGATTACAGGTTTAGGTAATGTACCTGCTTTTAAATGTGGTAGCTTTTTCAGTGACTAAAGTTTCAAGGGAAAATGTTGCAGGGACCTTAAAGAATGGGGAATGTTTGTTTAAAGCAGTGCATGCTTGAAATGTTAAAACTTTGCTTGAAGAAACCATGAAGAATTGATTTGTTTGGGTAGAGTTTCTTGCCTCTTTTTATTTTGTTAGTTTTGGTTTATTTTTAATACATGAATTAAAGTCCATGAAGCTTTTAGTATACAGTTCTGCCGATGTCTCCCCATGCTCTAATGCACAATGTTAACTGAGCACATGTTGTCATCCATGCTTGAACATGGTTTTATAATCTGAAAGTGCCTTCAAGCAGTTCCAGCAAGAGTTTGTGCCGCCATAATTGCAGTGAGAAACTACGGTACCTAGATGTAAGAGGAATGAACTTTTTGCTCCACTGTGTACCCACAAACCAGGTGTATTGCAGTGGCATCTTCATCCTAGCTCACATGCATGTTCTGAGTGATGTTGGGCTATGGCTCAGAGCAGTGGTACACATGTCTGTGTGTCATGCACATGCGTTTCCTCGCAGCCCTCATCTCTATATGGAGATTTCGTATGTTGCCTGCATGTGTACGCTGAACAGCTCAGATTCATCTGCTTTGACCTGCTTCTGTTCTCATTGTTGGATCCCACATACAGGAGTGTTCAGGCACTGTTAATGTCAGTTTTATGTTTAGCTTATCCTTGTCTTTTAATTGTTGTTTTTGTTTTTTACTAACTTCTAATAGCAAGAACAATTACACACTGGAAAAGACAGAGGAGAAAGCCTCCGTCAATTCACTGGCATTTGCAGGTAGATCTTCAGCTGCTGTGCAGAGGCTATGGTTCTCATCATGTCTGCTGTTCCTGACAGTGTTCAGGCCAGGTTCAATGGGTCTTTGACCAACCTGGTCTAGTGAAAGGTATCTCTGCCAGTAGCAGGGGGACTGGAAATAGATGATCTTTAAGGTCCCTTCCAGCCCAGAGTGTTCTGTGGTTCTATGGTATGTGTTCCCTGTGGTGATAGTCATCTGTGGGGCTTGGCTAAGGTTATAATTCTGTTGTACTTTGGAACTGGGTTATGGTATGATAGACTCTCAGGTCATGAGACTCATCTGGTCTGTGTGCTTGGTGTTGTCACCTTTGTTCCTCGGGAGCCATCTGGTGACAGCTATGAACAATTGCACATTTGGCACTTTCTGAGAGAGCCGGCTGGTAACAGAAACGTCTTCCTGCTGCTTTCTTCCATCCAATATCCTCCTTCTCCTCCAGGATAATTGCAGTAGTATGTTTTGTTCAACATCTTTGTCGGTGACATGGACAGTAGGATTGAGTGCACCCTCAGCAAGTTTGCCAATGACACCAAGCTGGGTGGCTCAGTTGATACACTGGAGGGAAGGAATGCCATCCAGAGGGACCTTGACATGCTTGTG
>JAOEHY010037357.1:81318-95308 GCA_025447955.1 Psilopsiagon aurifrons | reverse complement strand
ATCCCTCCAGGAGCAGAGGGAAGAAAAAGGGGGAAGTGAGTGAACAAACTGCGTGGCTGATTTATGGCTTAAAACACATCATGCTACCATATAGCTCCTTGCTAACATCCCTTCATTAAGTCTCCACTTCAATGCTAATCTTCCAATTCTACAAGTTGCCCCATCAGTTTTCCCTGTAAAGAGCCCTCGTATTTTGCACAAGGAGGCTCTATCACAATAACAGAGCAAGAAAGAATGAAAAACAATCCTGACTCCTACATATTTCCCTAGACTGAAGTCGATATATTCTTCCCCCTTGGATTACCTTCTGTTGGCCCCACACACCTAGTGCATATATTTCCACTTATATCACAGGAAGAGTTAACTGACTTTCATGTTTTCAACGAGTATTCTGGACTGGCTTTTTAGCCTAGAAAAATACTGGATCAAAGCTCTAGATCAGCTTTTGGTTTTTTTCTTACACATTTTATGAGAGTTCATTAGTTGTTTCATAAGTAGTACTGCTTGTTAGAGGTAAAAACCCAGCCACCTTCAGTTTCCCTAGACACCTCTATGCTTGGTTCAGAGAGGAAAATTTCTATCTTCCAATTCCCCAAGATATACCAGGCAAATCTAGTAAAAGCTAAGAATGAATGACAGAGCAGATGATGTGCTACAGACTACCGCACTCCACAGCACAGGCTGCAACAGCACAGCTCGTGCAGTGTATTTTCAGGCACCTCCGAATGTGTTCATTTTCTCCTCTACACCCTTCCTTTAGACATGAAAATGTTACAAAGGTGCATGTATATATACATATATGTGTGTACACACACACACACAAATATTTATCTCCTATAAAGTGAAACAAAATATTTAGAAGATACAATGCACACATCTCAGTATTTCAAAAACAAAATTCTTAAAAATGCCCATCCTTACCTTCTCTTCCTCCCGTGGTGCCAGGCTCTCCCAGGTCAAACATATTTTACAGTGCTATGTGCTAGGGCTCCTGCCAGCTGGTTTTGAGGACAGAAAACATCTCTAGTTCTCTTACACATCAAAATTGTTTTCCACAGTTGCTGTATGGCAAGCTTTAAAACCATTTTTCTGTGACATATCCTAAAACTGCCTTTTTTATAAAAATAGTTTTCAGTATTGTTTTAAATATGCCCTCTGATTATAAAAGCTACATTTATTTATTGCGTTTAACTTAAACCTCAAGTGAACTTGATTAATATTAATCCAAATGAGACCTCTGCCACAAAAATAATATTGCATGGCATTTCTAAATTAAAGTAGCATATTTTTTTATTCTGCAGCTGTCTTCCAAGGAGACATGAAGAAATGGTTGCAGGATAGGAAAAATGGGGTGGGGGAGGAACAGCCCCTATGACTTGCAACACGTGGACATCAAACCCTCTACGCCACGGGACTTTCAGCAACTAGAGATGAATTTTCAGTAAACCTGGGAAGCTTCTTTTTTCACAGAAAAAAGTCAAGCCTTCAAAATTTATGTAATTTCTTCTTGATGCCAAGTAACAGCCAGCCACCTCTGCCAAGTTGTGTTCTGATGGTTCAGATTAAGAAAAAGACATGAAATCACTGCAAAATTCCAGATGCACTGAGCCAAGCAAAGAAATAGCTGCATCCTATTAAGGTTATGCTTGCTATGCTGTTTTCTAACATGAGATTAAAAACATCAAGTACTGTTAATTTATTTAACAGGCTGGCTGTGCACCAGATTTAAGTGTTAAGATACATCTTGCACAGAGTAAACATCTTTGGTTGCAAATAATAGTAATAGGAGTTTTAGTTAAAACACAGTTGTCCAAGAGCAACAGTTTGGTATCTGCTACAAAGAATGCTACTTTTAGCACTGTACTGCTTTGAAGTTTGGGGTGTGTTTGATTTGGGTTTTTTTACCTTAATGGTAAAAAACAAAGCATTTGTTACGAACTGACAATATCCTTGTTATGTAAATCAAAAATTTTTAACTCTGAAAGCTACCAAAGCCTTTAAAGCATTTACAAGCACAAACTATATTCTGAGAAACCTACAGAGGTAAAGAGCTATTTTATGGAAAGTTCCAGATATTACTAATATTCTTACCTAACTGCAGGCTTCTAAAGAGATCTACTGTTAGACCTTCACATTACAGTGGATAGAAAAAAACATACATGAAAAATAAAACTACAAAAAATCTGATCATGCCATTCATAAATATTATCTATACTATCCCTTGCAGAAAATAACTAACAGTTACTTCTAGTAAAACAGTGGGAGGGTAGTTCAACTTGAATTCATAAAAAAGATAGTAAAGGTTTTTGCTTGTTTGTTTTTACACTTGCTTTAAATTTTGCTCTCATTTGCTGAGCAGAATCTTGTTATCTTGCCTTAGGTAACAAAAGAACATGCAGAGTTTTACAGCGCTCACACAACTTTACTCTGTACCTAAAATTAGTTGTGCACATATTTCACAATCTTTAACTTATTTGATTTAGTCCCTAACAACAGCAGTCCTTCCAGACGATGAAGAAATATTCACAAAGAACCTCTTTAATTCTTACCTGCAGGCAGAGGTGCAGATGCTCAGACTGTAAGGCCCTATTGGAAGTACACTATTTACAAAAATGGGGTTTAACAACCACAAGTGTCAAATGTCTTGTTTCATTAGGTACAGTACCAGTGAATGTCTAACAAAGGATGCTGATTTGGGGTCATAAAATAGAGATGAAGAGCAACCTACCACCAAACAAGATCAAATTAAAACACTGACCTCCTGTGCTAAGCAAACCCACCCCAGCTTATCTCCCATGCAGCTGCTCGAGGAGAAGAAAGATCAGACTGGGATGCAGCTGACCATATCCATATCACTGCTGAAGCTCTTGAGTGATAGAAGACAGCAGCTGATGTTTTCGTTAGTCCTTTGAGACAGTACCTATTCTTTATTTAAACATTTCTTTATCTCAATGCTATTTTATCATTTGGTTTTATATTTAAAATAGCTCTGGTCTAAAAGAAAATTCTTCCAAAACCACAGCTCATTGGACAGCCAAACACTGACTCTGTCCAACATGATTCTTTTATTCCTTATGAACATCAACAGAAGAGATGATACAAGCAAATTATGAGTATTTATACTGTAAATACCAATTTGAATTGTGTAAACACATAATACAAATCAGTCCTCCTCCTACAAACAGACATTGTTGGCTTACATAATAACATCCATCTTCTTCTAAATACCACTAATGTCTTATTTCACATTTGGTTTTATTCCTTGGACCTGAAAATCTCCTTTTTGATGTCTCTGTAGCCTTTCTCACCATAGTTTTCATCATGATCAAACTGTTCTCCTAGAAGCATCCTTACAGGTGTGTGACAAGAGACCAACACCACTTATCATAGCATGGATTATTACATGGTGGACTTTTTCTATAAGACTGTATACCCTGTAAAAATCACTCTCTCCTAACACATCATGGGCAAGAGAGTAATTCCACTAGGACTTAAGAATTCCGCTTATAGAGAATTGTATTGTATTAGCCAAAAATAGTTTAAATGTTTCACCAAAGGTGAAGAAAAACCTTGCTTTCATCAGAGAGCCTCCAATTCAATCTCATCATGAGATACGCTTCCTTGCAATGCTACCCAAATGCATTCAACTAGCACTGACCCCTGTAACTGGCTGCACTATAAATCCTTAGTGTTAATACAGCTGCTTCAACACATAGCTTGGCTTGCAATTGACAGCCTGGGTCATCAAATAGATGGGCTTTTATCTTCTTGAGCCACTAAACAGTGAAAGGGCTCTTCGAGTTCAAGATGAACGTTCAAACTTATTAGAAGCCGTTTGTGCAAACCAGTGCGGAGGACCGCATACATGTAGCAGGACTGGGAGCAATATTACTTCTACACAACTCTTCTCCCATGAAAACATGGTTCCTCTGTGCATCCTTAACAGACAAAAAAATTTGCCATGCAAAAATGGAAATCTCCACTAATCCTCTGGATCAAAATGAAAGTTAGGGATTTGGCTATCTTAGGAACAATGTTCTTACAGAATTGTGTACGTATTAGACTCCTTTGCTTATGACTTCTTTAAAATGGCATTGCATAATTGCATAATACCACCAGTACATTAGATTTATCCTTTAAAATGGCAATATACTGCATTTGAAGTCTGACGTTTTCATACAAATTATATAATCAGGACTTGGGCACAAAGATCAAGAAAAAATTGCATGTAGCTTTTTTCATTGTATAAGTGCAGATATAATTTTTTTTAAAAAAAAAGCTGTGTTTCTGCCAAGAAAAAAGCTTGTAGTAGAAATCCTTCAGGGGGAAAGTATCACATCCTGTTCAGCTTGAAAAATTCCAAGTATTCTTGAAGGTGAGAAAATAGCTGGGGAGCATCAGTTACAGGTGTCAATGCTATTCCAATCAAAACAGTAAACCATAATAAAAATAAATTTTTGCAGACTAGGTAAAACACACTTTAACACAGCATCTTAAAATATGATACCTACCAAGCATCACAGCAGTACAGTTTAGTCATTGTGCTTTATAAATAATCTCTTATGAGCCAAGAAGTATGAGATTATATAGTCAACAGTTACCATGAAAATCATTACCAAACTGATTATCACTGCTGACACGTATGAGGCATAACTTTTTACTAAAATAAGAAAGCATTTTTACTGGAAATAACAATGATTTCAGTGCTAATATAGTAAGCCGTGACTTGGCAAAGATTACTGGGCTGCCCTATATAGAGATATATCTGCATGTAAGGTGCACAAGAGGTTTTCAGCACATTGTCCATTTTTCAAGATACTTTGTATTTTTGGGAAAAAAAAAAAAAAAATTGGCACCAAAACAGAAACAACTGCCCCCTCCTTTACAAAAAAGCCATAACTTCAACAGCAGATCCAGAGGCATTCAAGTTGTAAAAAGTAAACACGTAACAGGAAAGCAGACTAGAGAATATGAACTCTGCACAATGATAAATTGAAATTGTAAATTAAATATCCTCTCAAATTCCCAAAGCTACCTCAAAAAAGCTGTGCTATGAGCCCATTCAGGACCTGCAATGACAGCATTTGGATTCTAGATACAAGCAAGAAGTGTTTGATGCCAGCAATAACAGGGTGCGGTGAGCAAAAGGAGAGGGAGGATACTACTACAAAATTTCTAACTTACAACAAAACCAAAACAAAAACCACCCCAAAACAACCAAAACCAACATTTGGATGTTCAACATTTCCTGATCCCAGATGCTCAGAGAAATAGAACCCTCAGGTTCACTCAAAAAGGTATGCCTTGAAGTACCAGAGGTTATCAAATTCAGAGAACAGTAATACAGCATATTAACATATTTAATAGTTTCTTAAATATCTATTTGGCAAAGGAAAAGAAATACACAGAATCACACCTTCAATTTCCTCAAACTTTTGAAATAAAAAAAGTAGAAGCATTGGCTAGACTACATAAACACTCACTACTACACTTTTATTCACCTGATCAAGGATTACTTTAGTTTTCTGCCTTTTCCAAAACTTTACTACGATAGTGAAACCATACTAAAACAAAATAATTTGAATACTTACAAACACTTTTCAACAGCTCTGCTGAACTTGACATCCTATAGGGCTTCCTTTCCAATACAAGCATTTTAATTCACAAAAGTCAACCAGTATGCTCACTGAAGTGGCACTCCCTCAGGAAAACATTCAAATAAGCTCATCTATTACATTAAATTATATATCTGCCTGCAGTTGTTTAACAAGCATTTGAGTTTCAATAGGGCATCCTTCAGTACTTAGAGGGAGCAGGTTCCCATACTGTTCTTACTAAAGAAGTATCACTCCTCTGGAATGGTTAATCATTTTTGATGTACAAAACCAGTGTATGAATATATTTCGGACGCTACTCACCATTAATGACAATACTGCATTTATACACAGTCTACAAGCATGGAATTCAGTGAAGAAAAATGACTGCAGACTGCAAAAATATGTTTAAAAATGGATGTTATTATAATTCAGAAAACACTAAAATCCAAGTGAGGAGAAAACCCCACAAATCTTAACTCCGTGGTGTGCCTGTTATGAACTTAAAACCCACACAAGCCTCCTACTGCAGGGTACTCCTGTTAAAAAGGATGGTCAGAACAGCGGAATTAGTTTGTGCATCCTTGGCAAGATTCACAAGGGCATCCTGGTTCTTCTCTGTTTTACTCCAGATACATAAGACAGTTTTGGCCAAGACCTTTTTCAAGACTGTGAGGATGCCTTCCCTGGAGAGAGGTGGGGAGACCTCATTAGATGCCTAACCCCTTCCTCATCCCCTTGCACACACATTTTAAACCAATGAGTTCAATTTCATGGGCTGTGACTCCAGATGAAGACACACAGAGATGTGCATCCAGGTCATGATGACACATTATCAGCCTGCACTGGGAAATCCTACTACCAGGCTAGTCAGGAACACGGATTTATGCTCAGAGCATCCTGTTCCTTCTATAACTTCTATGATCAAGAATAGTTGCCATGAACTATCTGTACTGTACAGCTGGAATCAGGACTAGCAAACACACATTACAGCAGTGCCAAGGAGTAATGGATGAGGAAAACTGTGCCCAGGGCTGTGAAGGAGCAAGGCAGCAAAGGACAGGGAAAACATCCAGCAAGAGAGAGATCTGCTCTTCCATGAGTCTGGAAGAGAAAGACAGTGCAATTTTCACAGAGCACCACCTGAACACAGCTGGAGGGGAAACAAAAAAGTGGTATTTTTAATGAGAGGGTAAAAGTCAGTGAAGCCAATTATCACTGCTTTCTTTCATATGCATGCGCTTTGTTTATACGAAAGGAAGACATTTCCTTTATTAAAAAAAACCAACAAAAAAACCCCAAAAAACCCACAACAACACAAAACACTATTGTTCTCACCATCAGCCTTTACTTTCAGTCACTCCTGAAAACCAGCATCCTGCAAAATTCAAATGCACTGGCAATATTTCATTTCAATACTAGAGACAGCGCTGCCAGGCAGGTCAATGGTATCTGAAACTAAACAAGCTCCTTCACAAGCCTCTATGCAGATGTGCAGGACACCATGCTACATTTCACAGTACTCAGTCCCAGAAGGGCCAGCATTCATACAATTATTAAGAATGTGACTGAGAACTGCGCGCGGTTGTTCAGCCTTTTAACGTTGTGAAGGCTGCATTCACAAACGTCTGCAGAAACAAGATCTCCAGTGATTGTTTAATTCTTATACTTGAAGAGTTTTAGATGACAGCAGAAAAAAACAAGACTGATAATGGGAACCAAGAATTTGTTGGGGAATAATTCAAATGTGAAACTGTTAATTAAATATGCAAACTACTTCCAGAAGCAGCGACAGAAAAACACTCAAATGCTGTTATCTATTGTAAACAAGTGAAAATGCAAAGAATAAATATATCTACCTTTCAAACTGGGATTTGACTTTCTAATCCCTTGTCTACAGATTTCGGATTCGCCTCTTTCTTAAACACATGTTCTGCGAAGGATGTTCCTGCAAGATTAAGATAAGAAGTAAACATTTCAGTGTTTAGAAAAGGGCAAAGCTGTTTGTTGTTCAAGTTTTCTTGAAGTCCTCAGAACACAGAAAACAGCTTCTGCTCCTGTTTAATGTAAAGGATTTACCAGTATGTAAGTGAACAGTACTTCTTGTTACCAAACAGGCAGCAGGGAGCTGTGACAAGCTCAAAACAATTCTAAGCACAATGCACAGGGTTTCAGATAAGACAGGTGAAAGAAGGAGTTGATCCGTTTAAAGAAGTTTGTGTGGGAAAGGAGAGAGAGATGCATGAAATTTCATCATTACTTAAATATCTGTAGGATGCAGGAGAAGCAAGGAAAGAATCCCACTGTGGTGAACACTGTAAACATGGTGCAAGAGCAGTCTCCTCCAAAACGCCTACCACTAAAGTAATACAACAAGATAAACAAATAGTAGTACAAAGTCAAACAGAAGACAATTTCCAATTCTTATTCAAGCTAATTTGATTTCTGTTGAACTCACCAGAAATTTCAGAAAAGGCTTAATGGTACTATTGTCCAGACCTTACAAAAAGCTGCTCATTTCAGGCTGGTTTTCAGAAGATGGAGGATACCACAATTCCCATTTTACATATGGGCAAACAGACAACAAAATTACAGCAGGTTCCAGATTAAAATAGATCAGCCTTCAGCCCCTCAACAAATGAATCATCCTCAGCTTGAAAAATGGTTTTATAAAAGCAGATCCAGTCAGTCGAAGTCTAAGCAGCAAGCCTGCAGCATCAGTAAAATGCACCATGCTCACAAAGATGGATGCATGGGACACTGCAAGGCTCCTGACAAGCAGTTTTATGGGGAAAAGGGGATAAACCTTTTGGGGGGAGTTTTATGGGGAAAAGATAGATGCAGAATGATCAGGATGAATCTTATATATAAAAACTGACAAGGAGACACATGCTGTGATTGATGCTGTATGTCATAAATACAACTGGTAAAGAATCTAGACAGTCTTTCAGTGCATAAATTATACACAGTATGTTGGAGGGGACTTGCAGCAACCTATAATTTTAAGATTCTACCTGAAATTTAAAAGAAAGAAAATGATATCATCCCTGGCTCCTTCCCCAAACAGATTCTGCTGATTTGCCTAACCAGACAAATCAGATAAACCCTGTGGTTTATTAATGCCTTTCAAGTGTATTCTCAATAGGTAAATTGAGAAAAAAGTATGGGTTTGAGGGGGTTTTGTCCCTTGAGAGAAAGTGGGTAAGGGAGAAGAGCATCTGTTTCCCCATGTAACCTGATCATCCTTCTTCGTTCTCACAGCGACCTGTAAAACTGAGTTGTGCCCAGCACCATCACTGTCCTGGCCAGTGCACACTGCATGTCTGTTTTTCCCCCTGAGAGCAACATGAAAATAGTTTCCCACTGCATTGTTTCCAAGCATTCTTGCCTATACTATTAAAACACAGAGTTAACTCCTCCTGTCACAACCCTTCTTCTCTGTAAACTCTTCATACAAAGCATATCTGAATCCATCAATTCAAGTCTGTCGAATTTCAGAAACATTTCAGAAGTGCACTACAATATGAATGCAGCTTAGCCTGAACACAGGGAAGAGAACTGTGGAGGGATTACTAGAATCATATACAGAAATCTCAAACTGCAAGAGCAAGAGATGCTTCCTCTGAAATCATTCCTCTTGAGTATGAGGATAAATCATGAGGTATTTCACTTGACACAAAGCCATCAGATGTAACTCACCCATCTCACAACAAGCTACCTCTTTGTGCCTGCACATCTGTGATGCTCCAGCCATGGAAAGAAGTGGAAATTAAATACTTGCCTGCACAGCCTGGTCTTTGGGTGATTTACACCAAAAATTTTCCTTTTTGACCCCTTCTTTCCTTTCTCCTCTTCATAAGAGAAAACTTGGACAATTAAGGTGCTACAAACCCATCTAGAAATGTCGGAATTTCATCAGGAGGTTCCCTGATGGAGAAATACTGGCATGACAGTGAGCATTTAACAATGGGAAACAACAAACCTGACCCCCACTAAGAAAAGTTAGTATTTAAAGCAACATAATACTTTCCACCTCCCTATCTCAGTAGTGATTTTCTTCTCAGCCAAAGCACTTAAACCACACACACTTCAACCACAACCAGCTTACAGGCTCAGAGTTACATGCTTGTCAACAGGTTCTGGTGAAAGATGACCAAATCCACCAGCAAAGGCTTTTGGACCAGCAGCAAAATTGCCAGCTTGCTGTGAGTACTTCCACGGACTATACTGACCATGCTGGGCCAAAAGCAGCATTGTGTGTTTATCTTATTAACAAGTTTATCTTAAGTATGTCTTACATCGCCACCATTCAACATCAGATGCTATTCTCCAGCTCTGGTCTCCTTCCCTCCTTTGGGCTTCCAGTAAAATTAGACCTTGAATTAAGCGTCTAGTGAAATAATTACAGCTGGCAGGTATTTTTCAACAGCGATTTGGAAGCCAAGAAACCAAAGCAAAACAAAATAAAATATAATCAAGCATTATTCAACTTTCCTCAGAAACATCTTGTTCTGTAGATCAGGTATTTACACTGGTGGATGGTTTTGCTCTACCGCTATTTCATATGCTCCATGAACTTCAAAAAAGCATTAGCTGGACAACTTACTAATTTTTCCTAAGATAAAACAGGGAAAGAAGCATCTCATAGAATCATAGAATCATAAAATGGTTTAACCTGGAAAGGATCTTAAAGATCATCTATTTTCAACCCCCCTGCCATATGCAGGGACACCTTTCAATAGACCAAGTTGCTCAAAACCCCATCCAACCTGGTCTTGAACACTGCCAGGGATGAAGCATCTGAAGTCCTTCAAAACAACAACAAAATGACATCAGAGAGAAAAAAAACCTGCTCAAAAACAGTGGATGCTTTTTGTGGGGAAAACAATGAAAACAAAAAGAAAAGCAAAAAAGTAACAACCTAATCCATTCCCAAAGCACATCTTCCACTGGCCACCATGGGAAGAGGTCTGGCTTGGAAGGCTTCCTTCATATCCACAATTTGAGGAGAAAAGGCACCCTGTCTCAGGTCTCTTGACCAACAGACAGGCACTTGCGGCTGGAGAGGAGAGTGTGGAAGTTACCTCCAACCTACTCAATCTTCTCCACAGCTGACAATAAGGATATAGCACAAGTCATTATTCACAAAGTAGGATACACTTACTTAAATTCAAATAATGTAAATTCTCAGTGAGGCAATCCAAATGATCTTCTCCATTTTTTCTGGCAGGCATTTTATTAAAGAAAGCTCCCTTGTAATCATTTGGTAACCATTAAATCATGTAAAGATAGCTTTCTCTTGCTAAAACCAGAACTTTTTTGCAAACCCAGAGGATACACTGTTCCTAATAATTTCACAGCTTCCCATACATTTACCGTAATTCCCAATGATTCATTTTATTTTGTTAGAAAGTGTTTCTTTTTTAGGACATACTATATTATTTTTATACAGGTCAAACTGCAGTTGAATACAACACTTCATCCTCATTTCTACCATGCTGCTTCTTAAAAAAAAAAAACAAACAAGACCTGCCTGTATCACTGCACAGATCTTTAGGAAACTTGCATGGTGCCAGATAAACACCAAAAGACAGAAGGAACATATGTTGAGTGGTTTACTTCCAAGTCTTTTGTCTATATACTGCCCTTTCTTGCATATTACGCTTGGGATCTCACTGCTCTTTAATCCATCAGAGCTCTGACAGCTTAGAGAGAAGTGCCCATATCCCATACTTCAGCTCCTCATTGCTTGGGGACCAGCACACAAACATACCATGCTCACAGTGAACATGCCTAGAAGCAGGAGCCCTAGATGACATTTCTCTTAGTAAGGAATCGCAATAACAGTTTCTTCTCACACAGACACGGGTGAGATGGCTTGGAGTTTTTTCCAGTTGAAATGTGAATCCAGAAAACAGCAAAAAAAAATTATGTGGCAGCCCTGTCTCAGTTTCCTCAAATCTCCGACCAACAGTGACACTGCCCTCAGCATTCACAAGAAGCCCTCCTCCCCCCTCCAAACCATGGTACTTTTGATTTTTGGGTTGACTCATCTGAAGAGAAGGAGCCAAAGGACACAACCCATTCACGCCAGGTGGAAGAGTCAAAAGTGCATTTGTGTTGACCACACAGAACCTACACAAAAGGAGCACATGCAGCACCTGATGCTGCAAGATGGTCCCCGCCCAGACCCTTGGGACAGGCTCTGCAGCTCTGAAAAGGCAGGAAAGCAGTAATAGGCTTCCACATCCCACATTACATTTTGCCACATACTACAGTTGCATTTTTCTAGCAATTCCATGGGGGACTATTATAGGGAGGGGGAAAAAAAAAACCACATTAAAAAAATCACTCCAATTTGCACAATATCTGGGGAATGATAAAACGAGAAAAATAGGGTTGAAGGAAAAAAGCAGCAGCCTCCACATGAAGAAGCACAACAAACAAGAGCCCAAGCCCTTCACTCAATTTCTAAGAAGCCTCCATTACCATCATCACTTTATTTTGCATGCAGATGATACACTAACAAGCGCTATAGATAACTTAGTCCATATATATATATAGGCATTTGCTAAAACACTACTGCCAGTATCCGGTCAATACAAATGTGCACTGTTTCTACTTTACTCCATTAAAAAATTGTAGAAAGAGGTCACAGAAAAAAATGGCATGAGAGAGAACTCCATTTTCAGAAGTATTTCAAGTCAGTTCACCTCCAGTTTATTTTTCACCAGAAGCAAACGTCAGAAAGCCATTTCCTGCTGGCACTACTAATTCAGCACTTTCTTTATTCCCACACTTTATCATTCCCCTTTCCTGTTTTTGTGTTCATTGCTGCCTTCGAAAAAGGATGAGTAGGGACAGGAGGAAGATCAAGACAGAAGTCCTTAGCTTTCTGAACGGGCGCCTCAGGAAGCAAAGCATTTAACACACTGAAATGCTGACCTGTAGTTTTCAGGTCAGTTAGCCAAAGATGTGACGTACAGAAAGGAAAAAGGAACATCCTAATAATCCCCAAGGTTTCAAAAAAACCAATCTTGTCTGTCCAGAAAAAGAAAATCATTCTTACTGCTTCTTCCTCTGCCCATAGCTACTATTTCTTTCTCATCCCACACTCTTAAAAATACAGTATGTTTCACAAAAAGTGAAAAGTGATTACAAACATCTTTTGTAGTGATTACAAACATCTTTTGCCAGCATAACTCTCAAACCGCCTAAGGGCGTAAGATACTCGGATGCTTTAACTAATAATTGAACAGGACACTGCATTTCACAGGTGGCTTCAAGACCTTTGTCAGAGGTTTTTTTTCCCCACATATACATAGTGAAATGGATGGATCATTCTGGAGATGAGTCACTACTGAAAACAACAGAAAAAACTCCCATGAAATGCTGTGGGGTTTGTGTTTAACATTCTCCATCTCCTTTTTTGGAATATGTGGCAAGTCTTTGGCAAATGCTCCTCCCACAGAAATCACAGTGGAGATTTTATTTTTTAGTGAAATAAATCTAGTATTGCTCATATATTCATTTCAATCTTCACTTACCTTATTCTGCTTTAAGTTTGCTCTCTCTCAAAGCTGTCAGAGGAGAAAGAAAAGCCACCAAGAGCAGGGCAACTGCAGATACTGAAAACGCAATCAAGATGGGTTTCCAAAGCTCCAGACCACAGGAATCTGCTCTAGCAGATTTGCTGCTGTAGCTGTTTCTGAACATTACCCTCAACAAAGTGCTTGAATGCATACAACACTTGAATGTTTAGATTGGCTTTCACTTCTAAAGGGTTAGGCAGCAACATCTTTCTACTAAAGGCTAATTAACACATATAAAAGGGGCCAAAGTAAAATTTAAGGCTAAGCGAATCTCTGGTGCACAAGGCAAGGCAGAGCAAAAGGAGCCAGTAGAAACCAAACCTAAGCCCAGCAATTACTGCTGTCATGATCTATCTGCTTTACACCTGCCTGCTTCTCCAGAAATCTTTAAATACTCAAACACGCTTCCTTAAGAGCAGACACCACAATAATCACTGCGATTCAATTCAGTATGCACATAAATCATTAATGAAGTCAGAACATGCAAAAGGTAACAAACCTGGAATCACAGGTATTGTCTCTGTCACCAACCTTAATCTCAGGGACATCAGAGGACTCTGGGTACTTATCTGGGCTGTTGGCCTGCACTGCAATCTGCCCTGCTATATCTTCGGTGTTGTCATGGGTTCAGCAGTAGCAGTACTTTTTCTCCTTCTTGGTAGCTGGTGCAGTGCTGTGTTTTTGACTTGAGGCCTGGGAACAGCGCTGATAACACCAATGTTATGGCGTAGTGATGTTTGGTCTGGCCAAGGACTTTCGGAGCCTCATGCTCTGCCAGGGAGGAGGGGGAGCCGGGAGGAAGCA
>JAOEHY010037357.1:64113-79139 GCA_025447955.1 Psilopsiagon aurifrons | reverse complement strand
CCGCGGCAGCTCTTTTAGGAGGGGGAGGTGGGTTAACAAACTGCGTGGCTGATTTACAGCTTAAACCACGACACCATGGAACCTCCCAGTCCCCCAAGCCATTCTATGCAGACCCCACAAGCCCAAACAGACTAAAGATAAGCTGACAATGCAGAATTATTCTCAACAACTACATTGGATTGGACTAAGGGTCCATTTCATCCTGCACACAACAGAAACCAGAAGTGGAAAGCTGGGACAGGGTGTAGGAATACAGATCGAATAAATAGTGAAGTCACCACGACACACTCTCTCCTACCCCAGCTGAGGTATAGGGACAACTTTTTTCTCTTTGATTCAAGGTGTAACTGAAGTTGTACTAAATGCAATGCATCAAGCCAACACTGGTCAATCATCATGGCACTGAGTTGCCAATCAGGTTCTCCTGTACATTTCCCTGTCCCCACTCAGCATTGGTTGCTCATCTCTACATTGTGAGCTTTGGGAAGCCAATGTCCTTGCAAAAACTCACAAGTGTGCTTCCCAGAATGACACTTGATCTCATCAGGAGTTTCCTTGTGCCAACATTACACAGTTAGTAGTATGGTGAGGGCAATTTTAAGAAAAGTAAACCAAAATGGGAAATGGTGTTAGTGCTGATGAAAAGAAGCTCCATATTAGAATCATTTTGACTTACAAGTAAAATTAACCAAGGAGCCACCTTTAAGGTGGGATTTTTCGAAGTTTAAGCTTTTATCATTATATATTTAGAGACTCTTTAAAATGTTAAACCAATACCAAAGACACCCATGATGTAACTTTATGTTGCGTAGGACTTTGCATATACTACATAAACAAACTTCCCTATCCAAAACCAGCACTAATGCACTCAATTTTAGATACAAGGCCCTGCTGCAGCAGGCACAGTGCCTTACCTCCATTACATCTGCCGGCCTACAAGACAGTGTCTGTTCTTTGGTGTCCTGCCAGTATTTCTCTCAAACACACTGTGTGCCAACACAGGAAACTCCACAGAAATTCATGCTGTTCCGAGTTTTGCAGGTCTGCTGCGCAACACAAGGTAGAAAGGGTGGTGGATATAAAACAGAAATGCAAGCAAGGCTCAGTCCTCAACCCTACAAAGCAGGTGCAAGACCATTAACCTGTGAAAGCTACTGAAATCATGAAAGTCAATGTACTCCCATCGCCAGTGTTTGCAGGGTCAGCCACTGCCCCCTCTTTCCCAACAGTGTTAGTGCCACGATAAGCCTATGATTTCTTCCATCAAACCCCATCCCAGGTTCAACAAGTGAAGGCTGATCCATAAAACTTTGTCCTTGCCTTTGGTTTTCCTCAAAAGACATATTCCTGGATTAGCTATAATTAAGGTACCATGATGAAACGGATTCTAGTCAAATACAATTTTTTTTTTCTTGTTGCTTTGCCTTTTGAGCACTTGCCTATTTGTCTATCTTACATTTCTTGCACTGCCACCTCTAAAAGGAAAACAACATGAATCCCAGCATCCTGCATCGCAACTTACAGAATATGGCTTTGTCTCTGAGAATATACTCAAAGTTTTTATTCATGGTGCACACCACAAGAACAGAAGGAGGCATTTGATCATTTCTGCCCCTGAACCACACACCTTGAGATAATAATGCAAAGCATGCATGTGGTCTTACACAATTTCCTTTTCAACAGCCAGCGCCTTTTGGTTTTGTCAGTCTCTGTCTCATTTTCTCCTGCTACTTTTCCAGCCTTATGCCATCAGATGTTTAGCTCTTCACATTTCACCTCCAGCACTCTACCTTGCCACTTCCTTGGTTAACATATTTATGAACAGACATACTATTCCTCCTCTCCATACCATTTCTCTGCTTATTGATTACAGCTCTTGATGGAAATGACCCAGAAAAAAAATGCCCAGGCTCTGCTCCTGCTCTAAATGAAAAGAATTAGCAACTCTACCTAGACAGCACTGCTAAGAGAGAGCCCATGCAACACATCCTTTGCTGGGCATCATGATGGCCAGCATTACTCTGAACTTCTTTTTCAATATTATTCTTTAGCCCAAGCTAAACCAAATTTGTCTGTAGGCTCCAGTCTATACAAGGTAGGCTTGTACTGTAGGAAAGGACTGGGGTGATGCGGAGTTGAAGTTGGGCGACAACCAAAAGTCAGATGTGCAGGGGAGGCATAAACCTAAAGAGGGCAATCAGAAAGCCAGAAAGACAAGTTTTCAGCTTTGTCCTTTCACACATCTACAATTATGGCTTTAAAAGCCATAGCCACAAGAATCCTTCTACAGCATTCAACAGTATTAAAAACCTTCGTACCTCTAAACATCTAGAAGCTAAATCCTAGACTTGCTAAGCTCAACAACAAAATTCTCCATGACTTCAGCAGTACCCAGTTTTGACCTCAGGGCATAGAATGCAAACCCACATAGGAGCTAAACATAATCTGTGCTGGCATTTACATAATTTCCCTATATGCAAACAAATCAATGCAGCCACAATATTTGATTGGACTTCTGTCTTCCATGACCAATGAGTCAGAATTGCTTGTGTATAGTTATTAGCAATATAAACCTGCAATCAATCAGCACTCTCTTCACCCTACAGAAGCAGGAAGAAAACAGCTACAAAAGCCATCAGGAAATAGCAATGGACACCCCAGCCCCAGGATTGAACTGGGAGCATTAGTACTTGTAATAGACAGCAATAGGATACTCTTCATAACTATGAACTTTAATATTTGAAAAGCAAATCTGTTATGAGAGCAGAATTAAGCTCCTAAATTTCAAGTTGATCAAGGGATTTTAAAAAAAAATTATCCATATTTCAGTCTATTTAAAAATAAGTAAATAAATTTCAAAGCTGAGAGAAGCAACTTGTTTTTCTTTTTCTGACAACAAGGCACAGAACAAGATCAGAGTCCCATCATGCTGCACGCCACAAAGATACCATCACAGCTGCAAGGAATCTGAATGAGCAACTCCAGTCACAGCAGCCCCATAGCCTCCCACGAAAAAGAGCTGTGGTCTCCCAGCTCCCTCCCTGGCATACCATTCACTACACCATTTTTCTGCTATTCCAGCAATATCTGGAATCACATACATTTTTTCTTCCTTACCAAATGCTTTGAAGCTGATTATCTGGCATATGCTTGTTCTCCTTTATATTGCTTGCCTACATTCCCTAAAACCTTCCTTGCAGGCACTCAGTTCATCTCAGCCTTTCTGGTACAGATCTATAAGAAAGCAGCAATCAGTGTAAAAACCAGGGGAATTACTAAAGACAGATGTACACAACACCAAGGGTATACTCCTAAATTTCCAGGTAAGTACAAGAAACACAGTACCTTAGATCACAGTAATTTCCATCAGTTTTAGACTTTGTTCTAGAGTACCTCTAGTGACTAACCAAATGCTCAAACCTACTAGACGTGCTGGCTAATGACCTGGTAGGAATGATGAACTAGAAACTGGTAAGCCAACTTGTAATCCCTACCACCAAAAGGCATAATTCCTCAAGGATGAAAGTTAATTCCCCTCTTCTGTTTTCCATCTCTTCTTCTGCATTCAAATAGAGACACAAAACCAGTTCTGCAGTTTGATGATACGAAAGGTCCCTTCATCTCCAACATTGTTTTATTCCCCTCAGCACTGAGACTAGATCAGCATTCTCAAAGACAGCAGCTCAGCTCAGAGCTCAGTTTGCACCTGCAAGAGACCTTATGGATACCAACTGCAAAGGTTACATGCTACTTTTTTAACACCCAACCAATACTCAGTACTTTCAAAGCAATAAAACTGTTTCAATACAAAACACAATTCAGGCACATTTATGAAGTGTCACAAGAGCTGGCAGCAGGTAAAGAGAAAGAATGGAAAATTATAGATAGAGAAGAAAGGAATGGGAAATTGAACACCTGAAAAAGCACAGAAGTCACAAACTTAATAAGAAAATCAGTCCACAAACAGGTCAGAGCAATTCACCAAGTACCAACCAGAGTGAAGCCATGAAGACTTCAGGGCTACCTTCATTCGTACTTGTAGCTTTCATTCTTGAGGCTATTCAGTCACAACCAAAATCAAAAGCGGAGCTGACCTCACATGCTTGGAAAACCCACCGCAGATTTTTTTGGGATAACTTCCTTGGCATAGTTAATTTACCTTTCATCCCACCTCTGCCTCTCACAAGCACTGCATTAAAACTCTCCTCCTGCTTGTGAGGTGCTTGAGACTATGTCTCAGGAAGAACCTAACACTAATTATAGCCAACAGCAGCTTCGTAAGTGCCTTTTGAAAGCATATGCTGATGCAAAAAATGCCCAGAAATTTGTTACTTCTGCATTTGGCTTCAGCCAAAAAAATACAGGTACACAACAATTATCCTGCTGCTTACCTAAAAAGATGAAGGATGTGATAACAAGAAACAGCAAGCGGGTTCTTCATGTACTTTCTCAGGATAGCAGTAGCTCTTGGGAAAGCAGAATGGAAAAGAAGGGAGGAGATACTGCTATTAGGATGCTATTCTCCATCACAATCCTTTGACATTGGTAGGATCATTCCGGTATCTGATATATAGTGCTCTATTTCAAAATCAGATATTTAGACTGGAGGGTTTTGCACCTCAGGGCTCATTTTGTAGGGCAGGAGCAGGGGAAAGCCAACAGGAGAACAACTACTTGTCTTACTCTCAATAATCATAACAGGAGCAAAGAAAATCCTCATTGTGCACTGCAAGCTGACATAAACCCCAAAAAACAAGAGTCCTTGACCTGTCATGCTTAATGAACACTCTTGATGAACTTCACCTTCTTCTCTGCAGTCTCCTCTGGACCTGTGCTGCTGCCCAACCTGTTCTGTCTACAAAGCAAGGCCAAGGCATGGCCTGGAAGGGTTTGGACCTATTTTTCACCCAGCAGCAATAGCACTATATGCTGATTCTGCTATATTTGCTATTGGTTCAACCTCAGGGCCCTCAGAAGACCAAAACACACAGGCTTTGCATAGCTGATTTCCCTGACTCAACAGGAATGCTTTCCAAATCTCAATGCTGGCATGCACGGCGCGTCTATCTGCAAGAACATGATCTCTGCTCAAAGCCTCACACAGGCCACCTGGATGGCAGTCAAAGCACAGGGGAAGAAAGGCTACGCATTTGTTTACACCCTCCGAAGCCAAGAGGTGGGAAGGGAGCTGGGAGGGACAAGCTGGCAAAGACGAGGCACACATCCTTAACTACCACTTTTGGAGCGGCTGAATCAGCGCTGGGTGGGTGGCTATTTACTGCTGACACAGTTGCAATAAATCACTGTCTTTCTGAAGCAACAAGGAATTTGCAGGGGTGACTGAATCATCCTCCACCCTGATGCCATTCCAGTAGCAGAGCCATGTAAGTCTCCCAGCACTGGGCTGCGCCCATGGCCCAGAAATAGCTTTTAAGCCAAATCCTGCAGTCATCATTCAAAGCTGAACTGCTTTATATACACTCAGCAAGAATTCTTGTATGTATCTGACACTGCTAAGAGTAACCAGTGTGTAAATTATTCACTTATCAAAGAAGTATAACAGTTACACCAAGTATGCCATCTTTTCTGACCCACATAGAAGCTAATAATTTGCATTTTATGGAACCACTTTGCATAGGCAACCAATCTTAATGGCCAACAACATGATGTACAAATATTAGTAACTGAAAAGCAGTCATCAGCACTGTTATTTGTGTTACAGGTAACTCAGAAACCTCATTAAATTGTAGTATTAAATTTCTAATGACCTTCTGAAAAGCAATTCACTTCAAGAGTCTTTTTTGTAAGGCGTAAGTTTGCAGAATGCAAAGCAATTGCAGAGGAAGTATGTGATAGCTACCCTGTGGGAGAGGCCAGGCAAAAAAATGCTGTCACAAAGATGTCACCCTGATCTCCAAAGAAGTGACTTCGACTTCATGAACCCTCTCTCCTTCCAGCTAGTCACTTGACCAGGCTTCTCTCACAAATTTAGGCCCTAATGCCAAATTAATCATACTTTATCCAGTCCCCAGAAATAAGAAGCTCCAGCCTTTTTTCTTTCAAATCACTGGCTTTTAAACTATTTCTGCTGCAGCACCCAAGCATTTGCTGTGGACGAAGAAAGGCTCAGAGGCTAGCATAGAAGTATAAATGCAAACAAAAATAAACCACAAAGCCTGGGATTTTCATAGTCTTGGGGAAATTAGGTCCCTTGAATCCCAGTGCAACTCAGTGAAGAGTCAAGTGCATAATTTTCCATTATGCTTATAAAAATCCCCAAATAAATGTACAACTAAGCATAGCTTCACAAGGCTAAGCATTCATTATTCTCCTAAATGGTGTGACTAAGCCTGAAGCCTCTCACTCTCTCTTTTTTTTTTTAATAAGGAAATATTCTCACTCTTGCCAAAACATCAAAGATTCATAATGCTAGTAAGAGGAAAATCCACCTCTCAGAGTCAGGTCCTGTTACTGGGGAAGAACCATCATGATCTGCCCACTAGTGTTGCGTCACTCTTCCCTGGTTTGTCACACCGATGGAGTCTGTCTGTTTGTGTTGGGGATGACAGCCACTCCTTGCTGCTGACGTCTTTGCTCAGGGCTGTGCCGTGGTCTCCAGTATAAAGCTGCTCCAGAACATGCAGACTGGCTGCTGTCACTTCAAAAGCATTCC
Organism: Psilopsiagon aurifrons; assembly: GCA_025447955.1. NCBI lineage: Eukaryota > Metazoa > Chordata > Aves > Psittaciformes > Psittacidae > Psilopsiagon > Psilopsiagon aurifrons. Next base: position 72,466 of record JAOEHY010037357.1, on the reverse strand, counting down.
TGGCATATTTCTGTAGACTGAAACAGGAAGATTTGGGGCAGCCAGGGGCTGATTTATCACCCTGTGGGTGTAATTTGCGCAGCTCTTCCAAACAAAACATTTTCACTGTGATAGCAAAGGCAAACTCCCCCAAATTGAATTTGTTTGCTGGTTAATTAGTATCCTCTGGGTCAATGCCCTAGAGAAAAGAAAGAAGTGCTGCCCTCCTCCCACAAGCATCAAGGCTTTTTAATCTCAAAGATACACCTTATCTGACATGACCACAGCAGAACGGATACAGCTTCCTCTTTTTTTAAAAAAAAAAGAGGAAAGCCAACATAAATAGCTGTTCACTGGGAGGTTCTGATTTTCATTTCAGTAGCACTGGGCAGACACTTTTTAAATTATAGGCTCCTACACCTGAAAATTAGCTAGTGATTTTAAAACATAAATTATAAGAAAAAAAACCACTATGTCTTTGACTTTTGTCTTTGAGTGATAAAATACCAGAGATAGTACCAGAAAACCCTGGTTGGCTTGCTTTCACCTGCTAATAAAACAAGTCCCTGAAATAGTAAGTTTCTCCACTTTGCATTTCTGTGGTGGATAAAGGGGAGAGCTGGCAGATCTGCTCATCTGGATTCAGTCCAGCTTATCCAGCATCTTCAGTTTTGCTATTTCAGATTCATGCAAAAATAAAGGCTCAGATGAGAAAGCTGAGCCTGTGGGCATCCACCAGATCACAACTACTGTGTGAATATAACAAGTGCAACTGTACCAGAAGAAAAGGAACAGTATCCTCTCCTTCAGAATCACATGGCTGACTGATCAGCAGCCCAAACCACATCTTTAAACATCCTACTTCAGAGAACACCCTGCTGCTGAAGGTGGCTTCCAGGCGACAGAGTGCTGTGTAAAACCACCCGCAACAAAAGACCAAACTCGTGCACATTCTGTCAGTATATTTATTACACATCAGCTGCATTCCCTTTAAGATGCAGCCCAGATGAGCAGGCCTGTAGACAAAATTAAGCAGCAGGATTCAATCTGCATATTGCCAGAACAGAGAAACATCTTAGTCATCCCTAAAAGCTGAAACTGAAATGGGCTTACAGCTTGTTAACTGCCCTTAAAAAGACAGCATTTGTTTTGTTTTACCAGACGATTCTTCATTCAGACTGTTTTCTAGTGGAGATGTGCAAATATCCAATATTCATAACTTTACTAAATAGCAATTTAAAAGGAATTCTCCAAACAGAAAGGCAAACTTCAACAAGCCCGTCTCCCCACGCACACCAACATCAGCACATCATCCTGAAACCTGCAAAGTTCACAGAAAATGCTGCTGTCAGAGTAAGAAAAAGGAGAGCAATTTGCTCCTTCCTCTGTGCCTTCCTGCTAAAACAATCTCTCTGTCCAATATCCTAAATTGCGCCGGCTCCGCAAATCTAATTAGCCATGACTCTAAAATGCAAAGGTCTGTCTGCCAAGCTTGCATAATCACATTCAAGTTGCTTTCCTTTTATTAATAAAAACTTGGGATGCAATGAAATAAAATCCTAAGGAGAAAAGTCTAAAAGGTAAGGCCCTCCCATCACCAAATAAAGAGCTGTCTTTGTGTGGATAAACTCCTCCGTTGAGCAACTTGGGTAAACTTTTCCTTATTTATTATAAAAGCACAAGTTCACCAAGTACTTTCATGTCCTGATGTATGAAATTATTCCAGGTATGTATAATTTTACAGAGTCAAAGGGGTGAGGCTATGGTATTTATAGATACGTTCAGGGCTAGAATTTTGGTTAGCAACAACACAGTCACAGCCTCAATGCCTAACGCAGTTTTGGGAAAATGCCTACCTACATATATAGATCCTGGAAATTTTTTCCTATATTATACCTATTTCATTTGAACTTGCTTCTTATCTTTTACACACTTCATGGATAAAGTCTATTACTTTCTGCTAGAGGTACAGAGACAAGAGAACACCAAACTGAGCCCACTTCAGTAGTAAGAGGAAAGAGCCTGATGTAACCCTGATGCTTTCAGACATGTTCAGTGGTTTGGGGCTGAGTTTTTTCTATTAGCAATAGCACTCCACTCAAAAATGGTGCCTCAGTTTTACTAAGCATATGCCACACATTAAGAGATTAATCTCTGCAAACAATTCAGACAGACAGAGCTCTATAAGAAGAATCAATGGCTTTCCCTGATGCAGGTAACAAATTAAGAGCTCATAAGGGTTTAGAAACCTATTTCTCCAAACCTCCAATCCTGGGCTCTGCCTTAAAGCTTTTCACGACTGGACCGATACTCCAGTTAAATCACTTGGCATTGGCATCTCTTTACTCCAGAATTACCTTCCTTGGAAGCAAGGGACAGCACGCACACGCTGTTGGATTAATACTGTGGGAGTTCTAATCCATATATATATATATACAACATATATGTATATATATGCTATATACAATGACAGTATATATATATATATATATATATATACTGTCGTTGTATATAGCATCATTATGTAAGTGTGTCTATTTTTAAAACAAACAGAAAATGTTTGTCTGGTCAATCTCTACTATTATTCCACCCATAAACCAGTAAGCTGAAATTCCATCCACTTTAATCATAGTTTACAGGCTTGAGAGTGGAATAACAGTAGAAATTACAAGATGAAGATTTTCTGTTTGCTTTAAAAACATGGACATCTTTCCCATTTTTATCAGAAGCTGCCATAATAAGAAATAATTTACCAACCTTTGGAGGGATTCTTTTAACACCCCAAACATAACTGCCATTACCACCAATACCAAAGCTTAGTATAATAAACAGTAACCCAGATGGTTCCTGTAACCCAGACAAACTCCACACACCAATACAAAAGCAAATACTGTATGCCAATTCACAGACAAAAGAACCTGCTTCCCTACCACACAAACAAAAAGTGGAATTTAAAACGCAACTTTTTAACACCCGCCTGTTTCTGAAACAATCCAGGATGGCACACTGAAAGCTAACCTAAAGAACAATTCAGGGGCCAAGGAATTGTTTTTAATGCATAATGCTGCACTTCCTGGAGTCTGTATTTCTTAACTTCAAGCTCTTCAATGCAATTTTTAAATCTTTTACCTGCGTCCTTCCACATTTTCTAAAATGCTGCATCACATACCTTGCAAAGGACTACTTTGGTAAGAACTTCAAGCAACACTGCCGAAGTCACTACATGGTACACAGCAACTCATCTGACTTGTTCTGAATCAAGACTTACTGCAATCTGCATGCACAATGTACATTTGCAGAAATCACATCACTTATGGTATTTGAACATTGTTTTGCCTGCAATCACATAAATGAAACAGCAGTAACAGTAACATTTCTATGAAAGGAGACTGTAAATGGGGCTGAGAGCATGCCTTACTGCAAACATATAAAGTTACCTTTATATATGCTCTAAGACCCATCAACATCCCCATACATAATTTTCTATATGAAAATCTAAAAAGGAAAATACTTTTCCAAAACTCAGAGAAAATCACATGGTAGGCAGTTCAAATGGCAAGCCATAAACGAAAACAAAATCATTTTCAGGGGACACAATTATACCAGAAGTTCACTAACACAGGATGTCCTTGAGGCACTGGAATGGGTTGCCCAGGGAAGTTGTGAATGCTCCACTGCTGGCAGTGCTGAAGGCCAGGTTGGACAGAGCCTTGGGTGGCATGGTTTAGTGTGAGGTGTCCCTGCCCATGGCAGGGGGTTGGTACTAGATGATCTTAAGGTCCTTTCCAACCCTAACTATTCTATGACTCTATTCTATGATGTTGTGAACACTAATGCCATAAAGTTTCTCAAAACAAATCAGGCATTTTTCAGAGAAGACAATCCATTAGCAGCTATTATATACAACACTCTGTGCTGGTTTTGGCCGGAGTTGAGTTAATTTTCTCCACAGTAGCTACTATGGGGCCATGTTTTCGATGTGTGCTGGAAACAGTGTTGATAACACAGGCATGCTTTAGTATTGCTGAGCAGTACTTAGAGCCAAGGAATTTTCCACCTCTTACACCACCCCACCAGTAAGTAGGCTATGGGTGCACAAGGTGCTGAGAGAGGACACAGCCAGAGCAGCTAACCAAAGAGACATCCCAGACCATATGATACCATGCTCAGCATATAAAGCTGGGGAAGAAGAAGGAAGGGGCAGTGGGATGACATTCAGAGTGATGGTGTTTTGTATTCCCAAGTATCCACTACATCCTGGAGATGGCTGAACACCTGCCTGCTGATGGGAAGTAGTGAATGAATTCCTTGTTTTGCTTGTATGTACGGCTTTTGCTTTACTTATTAAACTTTATCTCAACCCACAAGTTTTCTCACTTTTACTCTTCTGATTCTTCTCTCCTCCACCCCACCACAGGGGGAGCAAAGAAGTGGCTGCCTGCTTTACTGCCAGCCAGGGCTAAACCATGACAGCCTCAACAGAACTGCCAGACCAAAGACTGCTGGAGGGGTTTACCAGGAGGAGAGTAACTCTGTAGTTTCAGTTTTCCTACGCATCTGTAAGTAGCCCCATCAGAATAGATACTGAGCTACAGATCTCCATTCTGAGCAAGAATAACTGTTCTTATTCAGTACATAAAATCAAAGACAAAAAGATACCAACCCATTAATAAATCAGAGCTGAAGTAGACTAGCGTCAGGAAAAGAAATAGCCTTAAAATTACTGACTGCATATCACATTCCACACCATCCCCTCTCTGAACATCCTACAGCCTTAACAATATTACTTATTCCCAAAAGTACCTCCTTAGATTCCAGTTTATCCAAAGTGTGCTTGCGTACATTTAGTCCCAAATATGTTATACAGCATAAAGACAAGACAGTAGCATTGTGATATTTGCAAGCGCCTGTGAAATCCCTTTGCAATTAGATATCTGCTTGTGTAGTATTAAACAAAGCAAGGAAATAATAATTTTAAGAACCCCAACCTTTCCGGTGCATTTTTAAATGCGTATCCAAAACTTAGTCCTGTTCCATCATCTTCCTGAAGGATGAAAGAGCAGCATTCTCGAGGGCATCCTACCTTTTGCTAAACAGAACAAGAGGAAGACTGGAAGGGCTCTAGCTTCAGGCCAATAGAAAGGCCTCTAAAAAACTGACTGCTAGGAGTAAATTATTCCTCCTTTCTCCCAAACACTTGACACCATTACATACTAAAATAACAGTGGGCATATTTCATGCTATGGCATTTTTAGAGCATGGTCCACTTAGAGAACCAGAACCCACACGAGATCACTGCATGGCAACTGCAGACAAGAGTCTGAGTGAGGCACTGCATGCACAGATGCAGAGAAGTCCCTGCTGTAAAGCCAGTAAACACCTCCCTCTCCTCCATGTGCTCTAGCTACTTCCCCCACATCCCACGCTTCCACCATCCCCTTTCTATATTGTTCCTTGACTCACCTGGCAGGGTCTCACTTCTGATAGACCAGCACTGCCTGTACTGTCCACTCCTGCACTGCCCTTTGCCGTGCAGATTGCACCTACCTCATCGCCTCCTCTCTGAGCACATTCAGGGAGACAAGCCTTCAAAATCTTTCCTGCAGCAATGCTGCTTCCACAACAAGAAGAAACAGTCAACTAACGATAGACCGGTTGAGGGGCTGTCAGCTTCAGCAGACACATCTGGAATTATACTTTTTTCATTTAAAAAGCTTCCAGTTGAGCACTGGTCATCTTCCTAGAGCCAACACCTGCACTGCGATTACCACAAAGCCTGCACAGCACTCTAAGCATGACTGGGTTGTGCACAAAGACCTTTGCTGAGGCCTTTGCTTGTCAATCAAATGAAGCTGAAAGTAAGTTTGCCCATGCACGCAAGGCAGCACCTAACACACTGCAGAAGCTCCTGGAGTACAGACAATCAATAGTAAGTACATTTTAATCCTGGTTAGTTTACCAAAAATTTATTTATTACATTACTGTATTCACTCATTGTGGGTTTGGTCCAGTATCTGCAATATGCTAACCGCAGTTTATCTCTCCAACACAAACAGTTGCCCTAATATATGACGTTATACATATAATTTGTTCACCCAAAGTCGAATGCTCAGTTCAACCTTTGTTAATCTGATTGCGTAACAAACTACAGCAGCCTTAAATAACCAAACTGCTCTCTCCAGTAGAGATTAGTTGAAGTCACTCATTTCAGCACCCTGGTTCTTTTCAAAAAGAAAATGAAACAGATATTGGAGAAAGAAAATAAAAGCATCTGGCCACTGCCGTCACAGCTGTCTACCAAACATATAATGGAATATTGCAGCATGCAGATGCAATGTCGTACCTTCACACCTGGTCCAGGCTGTGAGCACAAGGTGGAGCAAAATATTTTCAACTGCTGAACAATACTGCACAACTAAAGCACATTCTGCTAGGTCTTATTCACAGCTCCAGTACAGGCTCTTATGCAAACTATATAGCATGGATTTTCAGAACAAGTAATTGCATGTACATAAACTAAGGCTGTAATTTACATGGCAGATCCCATAAAAGCTTATCTACAGCATGACATCACACCCATAAATTACAACTTAAAGCACCAGAGCCAACCTACTGCTGTCCTCCCACCCCAAAATGAACAAACATAATTTAATATCAAACAATACCTCCACTTCTGGGGAATAAATACACACAAAGTACCTCCCAAGACAGAGGAGTATTTAAAGATTCTTCATACAATAAGAAGATTCATAATTATTATTGTATTGCATCATCACAAAGTATTAAACAAATCAAGATGACTCATCATACAATGCTTAAGATAATAAAAGGTTAAACAACATCAAGCAGTACTGGTGCACTCCACTTGTATCAAAGGGCAAATACCTAAAGCCCCCATACATGGTAGAACTTTAGAAACATGTAGCCTTACAGGTATCACCAAACAGAAAGTTAGAAAAGCAAAATCAAATCACAAGTATTTCTTTGAACAGAATCATGATCAGAATTTTTCCAACTGAAATCCAACCAACCTGGACATGAGGAATGTGAAGGGCACGCGGATAGTAAACTGAGTAAGGGGAAGAACATGTTTTGGCATCTCTCAATTTTAGTTCACCAATCCATGATCAGCTCATGAGAAATCAAAAGGCAGTATGGGGTGCTAATATGAAACTGCCCATTGAGTGCAGCCAGCTTTCTACAGTATGCAACAAAATTCATTCTCTTGACTAACACCCATGGTGACAGCCTCATCACGGAAGTTACAGACAAGACAGGAATCGGCAAATGACTCTCTAACCAAAACATATCTGAATACCTTTGTAAGAGAAAGCAAACTACGTATCTCTGCTCCAGGCACAAATATCTGCTCCTCCCAGTCCACAGACAGTCATCCACAAATCTAAGAATCCATAGATAAGTCATCCACAAATCTAACAATCATCCCAATGCCCCTACAATTTGCCAGTGTCGGGGTACTATCTACACAGCAGGCCCTGCACCAGGGAAGAAAGAGGCTTCACTGAGTCTGTCCACCCCAGCTCGGTCTATGCCATCTTTATTACGCTCAGCCCGCATCAAATTCACCAATTCTGCAGGTTATTGCGAATCTGACATCACATCAGTGCAAGCACAGTCTGACATCTACAGTTAACTCGGTGATGGTGTAAGTGCCGCCGGGCTTACAGACATTTGGCATTGCAATCTGCTTGCTGCTAAACCCTTGAAAGCGAAGATACATATACACATAAAATCTGCGTCAGAAAGCCTCGCAGGGACATGTTCGTTCTCCATGAGGCCGGCAGAACTGCAGGCAGCTACGTCTCTCCTGCGAGGAGGGAAATGCAGCAAGAGACTCCCCTGACTCACTCCACTTCTGATCCACTGCCACGCCAGCACCCCCAAAGCAAACGGATGCCGTTCAAACCTCAGGTTGCCTGCCCAGATGGGAAAACCTTGTCCATCCTGCAGCCATTTCTTCTCCAATCTGAGAGCCCCCCGGCCCCCCTCCAGCCCCAGCGTCTGGCAGCAGTTGGAGAACTGCGGAGGAGAGCAAACACCCCCCGTACAAAGCCCGGCGGTGTCATGAATAAAACATCGCCCTGAGGAGGAGGAGGGGGATAAGGGGGGTTGTCGGGATACAGAGAAATAAAGGAATAAAAAGGCTCCGCGGCGGCCAAGGGACGCGGTGGCGGGTACGGCCCCACATAAAGGACCCCTAGACACACAAGCCGACCTCGACCCCGGCCCAGAAGGGGGGCGTCTCCCCACCCGCCCGTCGGAGGCCAAGGCCCGGGCTTCCGTGGGGGAAGCGGAGCCCCCCGGCCCCCCTCCCGCGACTGCCGGCCCCCCTCCGCGCCGCCCGCCCCCGCCG
>JAOEHY010037357.1:40552-64013 GCA_025447955.1 Psilopsiagon aurifrons | reverse complement strand
CTTTTTTTGGGGGGGAGGTGTTTTGGCTTTGAGGTTTTTTTGGGGGTTTGGGTTTGTTTGTTTTTTGGGTTTTGTTTTTTTTTTTAAGGTAGGGCAAGACTGGAAACTTCAATTTTGTTGCAAAGGAATTAGGAAATCTTTCAGCACAAGCACACTTTCTATCTCACAGTGGAAGTAAAGATGCTGCTGGATAATTAAAGATAAATCTGGGGGAGGGACGTGGGTTCTGGAATGCCTTTTCTGATGGGTGATTGTGGGTGTTGGCTCACCTTCCTGGCCACTGGACTATTGGCTTCATGTGATCCTGATGCAGGAAAAGGTGGTGGAGGAGGAAGTGAAGAGCAGCTATATTGCCCTTTTTGCATGATGAATCCTGCTTTGCTCATTAATTACAGATGCTTTACTTATCTGCCTGTTTGCCTGGGGGCTGGGCTCTAGAAGTAGCCCCTAGACCATACATTCAAATGAATGAGAATGACCTGAGGAATCTGACCTACCATTGCCTTTCATTCTCAAAGCTATTTTCAGTAACTGTAGTTTTTGTTTGTGCTACATCTAAAAAAACCCCAACCCTTTAGCAGCCTCAGTTGGTGGGCTGCAGGAAGATGGGAAGGCCCTGTAACTATTTCCCCATTTTATTTTCCATGAAGTGCAAGCATTTTAAACAGAAAACCTGACAAGTCATTTCCTATCATGCATTGTAATTATCTATTATAATAGGGAATAAAAGATTAATTAGTTTTCAAGCTGCAGATATGATTTAATTAGTTTTCAAGCTGTATCTGAAACACCTGTTTCGGCAGAATCAAAGTGCTTTCATTTGGAGGGTAAAAATAGAGGAGAGAAGCAGAGAGTCAGTTCAGGGTTGCTGATGTTTGCTGACCCAAGGGGTAACTCCCCCATTTTACTCTCTCATCAAGGCTTTTCTTTTTAGCTGTCCAGTTTATGAGAAGTGTTGCATCGATATGTGCATGCTGGTGTGCCAATTCATGCCACTACTCCCCAAAATCCAAGAAGCTTTGCGTGTTTTCTATAGGATGCACGTGCTGACCCCAGGGAGGCTGAAAATCTCGGTTCCAGTCGCTTTGCTGGGGGAGGGCAAAGCAGTGGCCATGGATCTCTCCTCTGATCATTGATCTGGGGGCAGTTCATTGCTGAGTGGTCAAATCAGGGTAAAGGAGGATGGTTTTGGTTTATGTGAGCAGCAGCTCACATCTTTGTTGTGGACAGCAGCATCTTTCCATTGGTATAAAATGTGATTTGGGAGGAAAATGGGTGTAAACCAGGACTGAGAATGGGTTTTATTGTTCCAACACTGCTAGCACCCAGCACTCAGGGGATGATGTGGGAAGATGAACCCCCTGGCTGTGGCTTTGCTTGGGGGCCAGCTCTGCCTATGAGCAAACCTGCATCCTCTCTACTGTCTTTTCCTTCAAAATTGTAATCCTTATCTGCAAGAAGCTAAGCTGCTTCTTCCTTCCCCCACCCCACCACTTCACGTCCCCACTTCCCCCCATATTTCAGGGTCATTCTCTGGGAAGAAGTGTCCAAAGGAGCAAGATTTTTGCCTTTTGGAGGCGGGAAAAATGGCCTCTTCCTGGAAAAAAGTTGTTGTGGTGTTTTGGGTTGTGGGTTTTTTTTTGTTTTTGTTTATTTTGTTTGTTTGGGGTTTTTTTGGGGGGGGTGGTTTTTTTTTGGGGGGGGGTTGTTGTTTTATTATTTTTCCCCCCCACAGTATTCGTGTCTCATATTTTTTTTCCCTCCATCTTCTTTTCTCTCCACCACTTTAACTTTGAGTTCTGCCTTCCAAAGCGGTATTACCTACCCAGGCAGGCACAGGGTGCAGCGTGCTTTCTTCCTGTAGTAGTAGTAAAGGTCACGCTTCCCTGCGGTGGCTTTTTTGGCTGGGTTATTTTTAACTTGGAACAGCCCATCCATGCTTTTCTCTCTTGCCATCGTGTTTGCATGCAACAGGGTCTTCGGGAGCAGACCAACAAACCGATTGCACTTGATTTTTTTTTATTTTCTTGTTGTTATTATTTTTGTTGTGCTTTTTTTTTATTTTATTTTATTTTTGGAACTGCTGGGGCTCTGCGGTTGGGTTGCGCCTGGTCGCTCGCCAGCAGCTATAAATAGCCTTGTGTACAAGCAATAAGTGCCTGAATGAGGTTGAGCGGCAGGAAAGGAAAAGCCCCCTTTGGCTTCCAGCTGGCTGCCGGCCAAGCAGCGCATTGCTTCAGCAGATGAGTGTTTTGAGGTAGCGTGGGAAGGAGAGAGCAGTGAGTAAGATGGTCTTTCTCCGGTTAGAGGTGTGTGTGGATGTCTGTGTGTGTGTCTTTTGTTGGGGTTTTATTTTATGAATGGCTGCCTGCGGGCAGGCTGGTGCTGCTGGCAGGGGGATGCTGCGGGCTGCAAGTGTCTTCCTACCAAGGTTTCATCCCTCAAGGTGTTAATGAGTAAGCCCTGGGAAGGGCATAGCGGTGAGGATGCTCTGGAGGATCCTTGATGAGATGGTGCCAGGTTGGGAATTAGGTAGGTTTTAGCTGAGATTTTACTCCTGCTGCTGCTGTGTGTAGCATCGGTCAAGTTTCTTCTCCCTTTTTTCTGGTCTGGAAATGTGCCATCACATTTGAACTGGGGTGTTGCACATGCTCATGAGTGTCGCATCTCTAGCACTTCTCATGACTGTATGTGATCCTGGTAGGTTTTGGACTTCTGAGCTTGGGAAGTGAGAATTGTCCCTCTGCATTGGGAGGGATGGGACCATCATGTGTCACTCCACCCCCATCATCTCTGGGGCTGAGCTGCTGCTTGGGCACCCTAAAGGGCACCTGTAACCCCAAACCAGCTTCCTTTCACCTAGAAACTTCCTTCTGGGAGAATGTGGATGGTTTCTTGCATTACTGTAGCACCAAGTGGACCCCAGAGCAATTGGGGCTGTGCAAATAACCTAGAAGGATACACCCAGAATCATCCTTTGATAAATAATTTTTTCCCCCTGTATGTATAGATAACTTAATCAAGGACTTTGTTTAGGAGCTCTTTTATCTATATGCATATCAAAGAAGAAATTAGGAAATGCCTTTAAGTGCCCTATATAGAAGCACAGATTAAATGGCATTGTTACTGTTGAATTAAATGAGTTTTTATCAGAACACTTAAAGACACTTTTTCAATAAAGCCTGAATTAGACTGGGGAAAAACTGCCTTTTTTCTGTCCAGTTATTTCGGCCTTATTGAAAAGCTTTCTTGGAAGAGCTGCAACTCAGCTAGGAGACCCTGCCAGGTATATGGGAAGGAAAGAGGATGAGGGAAGAGTTTGCTGTCTTTGGCCTTCAGTTTTAGAAAGAAAAACAATAAAAAAACCCACCAAATTTCCTTTGTAATTATAGACTTAATTTGCTGGATTTCAGTCTGAAACCTGAGAATTTCAGTAAGTTGTGCGATACTAAAAACAGGGGCGAGAAGTGGAAGTATTTAGGAAATTTAGTCACTCTTTCCCTTTTATAATTTATTTGCAAACTCAGTGAGAAACATACATGTTAAGCCCTCCCTTCCCCCCATTAAGAAGTCCAATTAATTATTTACTTAAAACCTCAAAACTGGCTGTCCTGGGTTCAGCAGTAGCAGCCATTTTTCTCCTTCTTAGTAGCTGGTGCAGTGCTGTGTTTTTGACTTTCAGCCTGGGAACAGCACTGATAACACCGATGTTTTTAGTTACTACTCAGATGTTCAGTCTGGCCAAGGACTTTCTGAGTCTCATGCTCTGCCAGGGAGGAAGGGAAGCCGGGAGGAAGCAGAGACAGGACACCTGACCTAAACTGACCAAAGAGGTATTCCATGCCCCAGCACATCATGCCCACTATATAAACTGGGGGAAGGGACCTAGAGGGTTAGATCACTTCTTGGTCGGGCTGGGTATTGGTCAGCGAGTGGTGAGTGGTTGTACTCTCTTCCCTTGTTATTTCCCTCATTGGTATTATTATTATTGGTGGTAGCAGCAGTGGTTTGTGTTATACCTCAGTTACTGGACTGTTCTTATCTCAGCCGATGGGAGTTACATTCTTTCGATTCTCCTCCCCATCCCTCCTGGAGCTGCAGAGGGAGGAAGGGAGGAAGGGGGAGAGTGTGAGAGCAACTGCGTGTTTTTTTCTGAGTTACGCCTGGGCTTAAACCATGACAGTTCTTTTTGGCATGCAAAATGGGGCCCGAAGGGTTGAGATATCAATAGATCTTACCAGAGTGTGTCTAATTATAATTGCGATAAACATTCATTGTTTCGGATTAATAGTCACTCGTCACAATGCTGATTTATTTACTCTCAAAGTTGTTGCTCTTGATCTTGGAGTTTCAGCATGTCATACTTTGCTTACAGATGGTATTTGCTGTGTAAACGTTTATTGGCTGGGGGCCTTGGGCTAAGGTTCTTGTTTCTTTTGTACTTTATGGTAATGACTTGTAAGACAATAGGCTCATTGATCATGAAACTGATCTGGCTTGTGTTCCCAGTGGGGTCACCACCTCTATACTTTGGGAGGTATATAATAGAAGTGATGAGCAATTACACATCTTTTTTCCCTTCCTTCGATGGTCAACCTGTGAAGGAGACATTCTTTTACACTCCCAGTATCCCCAACCCCCACCCCTCCCCGAGCAGGAGCCGCCGCACCGCGGAGCAGGGAGGCGGCGGAGCAGTCAGGGCAGCGGCTGGCGGGGGTGGCAGCGGAGCGGCGAGGACCACCCCGCACGGAGGCTACTCAATGCTGCACCTTCCGGAGCTGCATGAGGTAAAGGCGGCTCCGGGTCCCGCTTCCCTCTGTGGCCGCTCCCCCCCTCCGCGCCGCCCGCCCCCGCCGTCACCCGGGGAACACTAACCTCAGGGGCCGCCGCTCGGAGCGTCTCCTCCACGGCAGAAAGCCGCCGGCAGGCGCCGGGCACGGTTGGGGGCCCGGGCTGGAAAGGACGAGGGGGCGCAGGAGACCGGGCGGCTGCAAGTAAGCTTGCGAGCGCAACGGCGGCGGTAGCCGGCCACCGAGCGGCCTCTCCAGGGAGCCGGGGCTGACCGAGGCGGGGAAGAGGCGGGGAAGGGGCGGTGCGGAGCGGGGGGCGCGCCTGGCCGTCACGGCAGTGAGCGGCAGAGGAGGAGGGGCCGCGCACCGCCTGCTGTCCCCGGCTGGGGCCTGAGAGCGGCGTAACCTCCGGCGGAGTGTGGTGCTGGGATCGCCGTCAGCCCGTCGCCTCACGCCAGCCCACCTTTCCTCCGCGGTTGAAGAGGCTCAGCCGCCCTCTATCACTCTCGATCTGGGTGCCGGTGGGAGGCAGAGGGGCTGTCGCGGAGGATGGGGACCCAGGCCTGTTTTGGCAGGGCAGGTGCAGCATTGGTTGGGATGCTGAAGAAGACGTTTAAAAATACGAGTATAACGTTAATTAAAATGGTCTCATAACCGTCCACGAATCGGTTGTAAATTAGTATTAAGCGTGTGCCCTTTCAAATGCTTTGTTTCAAACACAACTAACAGGCAAGGATAACATGTCATTTTTATTGTTATTTTGGAGTCCTTTAAAAAAAATTCCCACTAGCCAATTTGTCCTTCACACTGACTATTGGGAGTGAAGTCTCAGTGATTATGAGCCCTGCGCTTTTTAATTACTTGACAGAAATCTTGTTTACATGCAGGAGTGGAAAAAGTGCAGGGATAGGACTTTTTCAGGTCAAGCTGTCATTAATACGCTGGCTGTTTTTTAAGTGCAGCGTTTGTGTGAGCAGTTCAGTGCCCTGAAAGGACGACAGTGAGCAGCACAAGGACATTCCCACTCCCTCTCCTAGAAGTCTGTGCCCATCCCAGCAGTGGTCTGGCTTCTCCTGAGGAAGAAGAAAGGCTCAGGCCTTCAACCATCCGCAGTATCTCAGGGAAGGAGTATGAGTATATTGAATTGGAAAAGCACCAGGCATCTAGGCAAAGTCAGACATGCAAAAAAAAAAAACAGGCCCCTGTGCCTTTGGTGGCCTGCCACTCAGCAATGGGACAGCAGAGCAGTTCACCTGTCATGGAGGTTTTTTCCCCCCCCCCCCCCAAGAATTCAGTGTCTCTCAGCATTATTGCAGTATGCACCCAAATTTCTGCAGGTGAATCTGTGGGTTTGTATTCATAGAGGCATAGTTTTTTTATGAAAATGACTGTGGACTGAAAAAAAAATGGAGGCTGAGGTGAAGCTTCTTTGAAGATCCAGTAATAAAAGCTTCTCACATTGCTTCTGCCAGGAAGTGCTGTCACATGAACTAGAGAGATTCCAGCAAGCCTACATTCTTTTCATCACTTACAGTTTTAGTGTCTTTCAATGATCCAGGCAGAGATGTTTTCATCTAAGGATGTTTTTCCTTAACCACTAGGAAAATGTTAAAATAAATAAAATAAATAACAGTTTGTTTGCCAAATAGTTGGTGAGATCCTATTTTCTCTACCTGCATCCTTCTAGCAATCTAATTATTTTTCTCTGCAGTAACTACCAAAAAGGTAGACATAACGTCGGCAGATTCCAAAAGAGGAAATACATTCAACTAGAGGCTGACAACTTTGAAGTGAGCCAACTTTGTTTTTCACCATTTTCACTGCAGAAAGCCTGATATTGTTTCCAGACACATGGAGCTTTTACCGTGAAAAAGGCATTATTGCTATGCCACTATAAGCTGTGCTTCCAATGAAAATGACCATGAAAGAGCAGCATAAAGCAAACATATTTTGTTTCGCCTCCCCAAACAAACCTCCTTGAAGTTTTCCTTGTGATGTGTGCAGCTAGTCAACATATATAATGTAATTATTTACATGTAAATCCACTTCCTTTGCACAAATTTGTCAACCAAGTCTTTGTCTACCACTCTCACATAGTCAAAGATATGCCTAGAAGCAGAAAATAGTTACTTCCTTGATTTCTTATGCTTCACTCATTTTTGAGATGGGACATTGCATACTGGAGAGTTAGTTTTAGAAGCTAGAAGATGATAAATAGTGAAAACAATTTCTGGTATCCATAAGATATTTGGTATCAAGTGTAGCCCATGTCAGCAAAGCCTGGTGCTCTGTCCTTGTCTAGTGGTGCCTGAACCAGGTATTAGTTCATTACTCCAAGAATAAATTATGGTTTTAATATCAAAACCAAGGGCTGGTGGTTGTTCCTGCAAGAAGATGATAACTTTTACCGGACTTTTTTGTACAGTACAAAAGAAATCAGCTTTCCTGATTCAGTTCTCCTGCTACTGTGGGAATTGACTTGGATCTGGGGAGCCATGGACTAAAGAGTTGCTAGAGACAAATATTTTCAAAGACAACATTCTTATTAAAAAGAAAAAAAAACCACAAGCTGCTCAAAATTCTCGGAAACGAGAAGGATGAGGATAGAAATTAGTTTTCAGAGAGTTGGTGGCTCCAGAGGTTGAACTTTGTCATCTTTTGAAAGAAGCTCCACCTTTGGGCCAGGTTCTGACAGATTAGATTTTAGGACCCTTTCTTCTCCAAGGCAATTGCTTGTGTGCCACCAAAACTTCTCATCAGAGAGCCGTCTGTGGCATCAGTGGGAGGTTCCATGTTGACCTCAACACAGCAATGCACTAGGCAGGGCAGAGTGAGTGATGTGCACAATTAACTCATTTCCAACAATGCCAGCAGGCTTTAAAGCTGGTGAGTTGATGTCTCAAAGTCAGAAA
Source organism: Psilopsiagon aurifrons (assembly GCA_025447955.1). NCBI lineage: Eukaryota > Metazoa > Chordata > Aves > Psittaciformes > Psittacidae > Psilopsiagon > Psilopsiagon aurifrons. The sequence goes on along the minus strand of JAOEHY010037357.1, from coordinate 56,311 downwards.
TTTTGTGCTAAGAGAGGTTATTTGTTGGCTTGACCTATGCTTTGTTTCTATCCTGATGAATCCATTTGATTAGAGCATGATTTTTACCCAGGATGACATATATTATTTCCAATGTGGATGCAGTTGTAGTTGGAATATGGACTTGTTTTCTTCTGCTTGTACTCACAGTATACTGTGTGTGCATTTACATTCACAGAAGATAATTTTCAGTACAATAACTATGTAGTGATTGTTAAAAGTGTTACAGCTGATGTATGTGTAAATAGAACAAGCCTTGATGTGAAATGTGAAATGTGAAAGGGAACTCCGGAAACAGGAAGCCTCTTTAGAGAGCAGTTAAAACGGTGGTGTAAGAATATCAGTTTGTCCCATTTATGCAGGAAAAAAAAAAACCCACAACAAAACAACATTATTTGGCTTTTGTCAGATTCCTGCAGTGAAATTGGGTGTGTGTGTGTGTGTGTGTCATGTATGTTGTCTAAGTTCTGTCAATACAGCAATGCTGTAGGGATCTGTTTTCTTTTCTCCTAAAAATGAGAACACAGTTCACTCGTCTATGCCAAAGGTGTACATGGCATAACTGCATCCTACTTGTTAGTGGTAAAAATTAAACGTTTCTTTTGATCATGTTACAACTTTCTGCTTCCAAACCTGAAAATTGTTGCAAATATCAAAGCTATTTGATTTTCTGAAAGGTACTGGTGATTTCCTGATACTTTAAAAAAGCTCTACTTTTCTGCAGTGGAAGAAATTAGAGAAGTCAGGCTCAGCTTATATAGGTGAAATTGCTGCACATTTTTCCAAATTAACACGAGTTCAGGAGAAAAACTAAAATGCTGCACAAACTACTGCCAGGAACTGTTTAAAGATTCTGATTGATTTGTATCCTCTAGACCCTGCCTTCGAGATGCTAATGTAAACTCCACAATGACAAATTAATTTTCTTTTTAAGAATATTATTTCCAAAACATTGAACTATTCAAAGGTCTGTGAAAACATGACCTCTCAGGTTGGAAAATACTGTCACTGTGAAAAGACTCTGTCAGCCAGGGTGGTGAAGCCATTCCTCCATCTCCAAGGACTGGAAGAGAATCACAGAGAGGGTCGTGTGGACCAGGTAGCTGGTGCTGCTGAATAATGAAGAGAGGGCACAGAAAGACACAAGCTTTGTAGATTCACTTTCTAATTCTCCATGTCCTGAAAAATGTGAAGATGTCACATATCAAAAATTTTTACAAGATAGCAAACTTACTGAGGTGGGTTTGATGCTGTAAATCAGAAAGCTGCTCTTTGAGCTGTTCTGCTGCTTGACAAATGATACAGGAACAGACCTGTGAACTTCCAGGCTCCTTTTTAATGGTGCATTAGCATCAAAGTATTGCTTTACATATTTAAATGATTACAAGTTAGTGGATGTTTGTTCTGTATACTCTGGCCCTGCTCATTACATTCACTGTCATTAAAATGGAAATGATGTTAAGCTGCAATAAAGAAAAAAACTTCTTGGCTACTAGAGAATGGATTTTAACTAATAAATAATTATCTTAAAATAAATTATGCGCTTGGAAACATGAACTGCTCTCATTCACCTCACTGAGCAGTACTCCTGTTTGGAGGGCAAAAAAAGATTCTGAAATATTTAAAAAGAGTCAGAGATTAATTTGCACTACTTAAAAGCTGCATAATTCTCCTCAATTTTGTTTTTCACATTTTTGGCATCACAGAATAGGGTCTACATTAAAAACCTGGGACAGAAAGCAAATCTAGCTGTAGGAGAAACCTATAGATATGCCTGAGAATTTTCAGACAGTCTTTACTGATTCCAGTTTATTTATTTACTCTTCAGATTCAGTTATTCTCTTTATACCTGAGCTTACAATTTGTCAAGATAAGACAAAATAGGTAGGTAAGCCTTCAGATAAGCCATACACATTTTGGATGCTGTGTAAACAAGAAAAAAAAGCCGGAGCATCCAATTCTGAGGGCCTAATTCCAGATTAATGATGTAGCAAAGCTGTCTAATAATTTCAGGCAGTAAAAAATAAGTGGGCATTTTCATTTTTAGTTGTTCAACATTTAGGTGCAGCACAGATAGTGCTAAAGTTTAGTTTCTTAGCCTGAAATATGTTTTGTGCTGGGACTGGAGTGGTAGGCCCTGTGTCCATAATATAAACTAAACCCAGCAAGATCAACTTGATTTATGTGCCTGAAGGCACAGTTTGTCAGAAACCCCAGCTGTTTGCTACACTGATTCTCTAACAAGGCAATGTATGTTCTGAAAACAGAGGAAATTAGTGTCAAGCAATGACTGGCTACTATGGTCTTGTTTGGGTCACCAGCAAAAGATCCCTCTGACTTTCATGGTGCAGAATTGGATCCAAAGTAATGAAGGGGATTTTTCATGTATTTTAATGCAACAGAAAAAAACAAAGCAAAACAAAGCAAAGCAAAACAAAAAAACAAACAAAACCAAACAAAAAAAACCCCAAACACCCTCCCCCCAACAACAACAGGCAAAATAAAGTCACCAAAACAAATCAACAAAAACACAAAACCAAGTAAATCAAAACCAAACCTCATTCCAAGTTCATAGCTAGTTGAAGGATTGCTTCAAACAGTAAAAGCTGTCATGGCTGAAATCATTATTTGTGTTCATTCAAGCCATTTATCAGCACTGAAGCTAGGGACTTTGCACCAGGTGTAAAGTTAAACCTGAACACAGCTTTTATTCAATCAACATGTCAGGTCTCAACATCTCAGATGAGCAAACAATGATTCAGTAATTAGCTTAAAGCAGAAAGTGGGCATGAGAAGCAAAGCTACAAGCCTTGGCTAAGAGGCCGTGTTTTAACTGCTAGGACAACTCCGTCCTTTACATGCACTGGAAGTGGGCATGAAAAATAAATATATAAATGGATTTGTCGGCATTACTTTTTACACCAGAAAAGAGAATACTGCTTTCACACCATTGACTTTTGAATACTGTTGTCCATATGGGATTGGAGGTCTCATTCATTGTTATTGATTGTATGTTACTGCCTTTTAATTTCCAAGTTGAGGAAATAAAGAAAATTCATTCATTGTCATTATGCTGTTATTATTGCAGAGGACTTAATTGCATTCAAATCAAGGGAAAGATATGATTCCCTTAGAAATTGTAACTTGATCCAAAGCACTTTTGGGGCAATTGTTGCTACACGCTTTAAAGAAAACATTGAACTGACAGAAAGTGTACTTTATAGTTGATAAGGGGGCTATTATGTTGAATCTCACAACTTGGATGGGTATGTGATTAATCACAAATGTATTTTTATTATAATTTTTATATATAGGTTATGATAAAGAGCTGTAGGCTACGATTTTTCTGCCTTATCCTAGACATCTCAGAGTTAGATATCCATGCTACAGCTAGTCATCCATGGCTCCTTTTGAAGTCAGTGGAGGGAAATGAGGACCTCCAAAGAGTGATTTATCTTAAGGTAAAATGAATGACCGCCCAGAGGGTTGTGTTTTGCTAGGATAACTAACACAAGCACAGGCAGCTAGGTTATGATGTCTAAACAATGTGAGGTGTATTCATCCTCAGGGCAATTCAATAGTCTTTAGGAAGACAGTCATTCCACCATCATTTTGGGGAGTTTTCCCCCAATAAATGTGTAAGAAGTTTTGCCTTTCTTGCCTGCTTACTTTGTTAGTCTCTATTTGCCCACCCTCCTCTGGAACAGACACTGTTCAACTTGGAGATAAGTGGAAATGTTACCAACTTCAGTGCTAACTATCAAAAAGCATTTTCAGTTCATTATCAAAACAAATTCATTTGCTCCCTAGGCTGTTCAAAAGTTTCCTGGAGGAAGAAGAAAAAAAAGTCAGTAAAAAGAAGGATGTTCCTTCCAAAAAGGAAAGGGGAATATTGCCAGCAGTCCAGCAGTCTTTATCTCTGTAGCTTAGAGACAGAGAGAGGAATTTGGATAGCAATAGGAAGAATTCAAAGGTGGGAACCTGAAACTGCACTTTGAAAAAATTGACCAAGAAAGTTGTAATAGAAACTTAAAATGATTAAAAAATTGAAAAATCACTTAAGAGTTCACTCTATATAAGTTTAGTTTGGTTTAAGGCCAAATCAGAGTTAGTGTTTCCATTGAACTGTGCAAAAATATGACACATAGTTTGGGTGTTATTTATGCATGTTTAAGCAGAATGAAAAAATGGGCTTCCCATCATTTGAAGCTAATGTCCAAATAATGGGGGCTATTTTGGATATGAAAATTCAGTTTTAATGTCCAGCTCAAAAATTTATACATCCCTGTGAGAGGCAATCGGGAGGCTCATCTTTGGTTAAAAATGGCATGGAAGCATTCTGGCCACCTTCAAACCAGTGAAGGACGGTGCCCAGAAGTAGTTTTTGTTACTTGTTTTCACAAAATTCAATTACATTCCTATTTTTTTTATTATTTTTTTTTTTTAAGTCTATAGACTTCACCACCCTGTGAAGTGAGGTGATTGCCCATTCTTCTCACCAGCTTCTTCTGATGCTGAACAACAGGGACAGGTGATGGGAAAACCAAGTTATGTCCACAGGCAAATGTGGGGAAGGATGAATATCTTGCCCAGTCTTCTCTGACTTTTTTGTATTACCTGTCTCTGAAGGACTATGCAGAAGATTTGTTGATGTCTCTCATTCTCATGCAGGGTGCAAAAGAATTCGGTAGGGTGCCCCATCTCCTGCCTTCCACCATCATGAAACAAGTTCAAATTTGGATCTCTGCAAGGAGGAGAGATGGATGCCTGCCTGTGGGTGAACTTGTGCTTTCTGTAGCAAAAAGACTGTGCATAGGCAGATTATCTGTCACCAGTGGCCATGGGGAATGGAAGGGAATCTGACCTTAGGCCTTGGATAGTTGATGTTACTGTAGTTTTGCAAAACCAGCTGAGAGTCACTAACAGCTTCCTTAAATTGCTGAGCCATAGCAGAGGCAGGAGTCAGGCACATGACTGTGTGAAGCATGTGGGCTGAATATTGCCCCAGGTGATCAAGCTAAATACAGAGATAATGCAGCCTTTTCCAGGTGAGGAATAAAGATGAAAGTCTTACTAATAGAGATACAAGAGAAAAAAGGAAATCTGCAGCCTTTATGCATCAGCTCCAACAACATCTGCAACCTGCGGCTGGTAGGTTGGGGTGCTCCAGGCTTCAAAAAATACAGAAGCTTCTCTCCTAAAATGAGTACTGGCCTGGGAGTCTGAAGAAACTATAAGCCAAACTAAATATTAACCTACCTCCAAGCACTGTAGCAGTGTAATTTTTTATGACGTGCAATGCCTGAAATTTTGCAAACATCTGTTAGTGAGTTTGTTGTTTGTTTTGTGTCTTTGTATATGTGTGCTCTTTGGAGAAGGGAGAGGGAAAGAACTGCCAGGCTCTGAAGTTCACTGTAACTCAGAGGTCTGGATGTGATGCTAAAGAAAAGTTGGATTGACACTGAGTGAAAGAAAAGGCTTTAAAGATATTTAAGCAAGCTTCTATTAATGTTCAAAGGTGAAGCACTTCATGTGAAGTTTCGCAAAACTTGCTTTTTATCATCTATGCAATGATAAAGGGAGATTTCCCAACTTTGCACAGCTACAATAAAGAAATACAAAGTGTTATTTTCTCCGTCAGTTGCTGTGGATCTGTACTTTCCCCCCATGAGCTGCTGTCAGCAGTTCAAAGGTGTGGAGCAAGCCTAAACCTCCAGTTTGTGCTATTCGTGACTTCTACTGTTGACCAAAAACGGAAAGGCAGCTCTCAGTAACCAGTGTCCACCCAGCAAAGCCTTTCAAAAATAAAAGAACATTGTGCCATCACCTTTGTTTGAAACCTTTCTCATGGTCCCTGCACATCTCTGAAACTCCTTTCCAAAAATAGGTTTGAGTGGTCTGAAAAATCTGATTAAATCTGAAATTTAAGGGTTGGCTGAAAATAACATGGCTCAAGGTATCTGTCAGCAGTGAGCCTTGGTGTTCACTTGGCCATGGTGTTGTGTGGTCTGAATGGATGTCGCTGTGTCTTCAAATGTCTTCTTTATGCTGATCTAACCTGCAGCAGGCTTTGAGGTGTCTGGATGAGCAGGACCAGATATTTTATTAGTTCGTTTAGTGTGGTGAGGGTGGAGGAAAAAGGCTGACCTACTTGTACTCTTTAGCAGACATCAACACTTGTAACTTTAGATGCAGGTGGAGCAGTTAAATGAACAAAAAACCGAGTAACTATGAGACTGAGCAGATCCCAGTTATCAAGAAGCAGAGGATGAGGGTTTTTTTCTTTCTGTTTCAATGAGGACCAAATCAGGCTCCTAAATGTCATAACACACATCCTGATGACTGGGGAACGAGACTACTTGACTCATCCACGCAATCACCTGTGCTCTTGTACTTCCTTTCAGAAAATAGCTACCTCCATTAATCTTATTCCATTTAACTGTATTGTTACCTAAGTGTTAACTATATTTTCTATACTGTTACCAGAAGGAAGACTGAACACCGTACCTAACCTCATTATATATTTATGTGTACAACTAAAGAGGTACAGGAGGAAGTCTACATTTGCCAAACTCCATGGCATTGAACAGGAAGAAATTTAGCCCAATAACTTCTGAGATTGGGTAGGAACATCCTCTTCCTTGCCATGCACCAAAGGCTGTGTTTCATGTTCAGAATGGCATCTTTAAATGTGAAAGACCATTTCAAAAAATGAGCCTGCTCTTCACTGGGCATGGTGAGGACTCTGAGGTGCAGATCAGCTTCGGAGTCCCACCTGGATGGTGTGCTGGGCTCATTTGGGCATGGCGTCAACTTCAGGCACTTGGTTTCAGAGTCCGTGGTGAAACAGGAATAAGTACTTCTTGGTTCCTCACCCAAACGGTGCAAAGTTTCATTGTGCAGTATTTGAACAGCACTTTGAAGAGACAATTCCCTAGCATTACAATTTATTCCAACATGCATGTCCTGCTAGTAAAGTGCTGTTTAAAATCCCAGTCACAATGGTATTAAGAATAATGCAAATGATTCAGAAATATGACTAGTTCAGAGCCCATAAAAGTTAGCAAATGTAAGCGAAACCAACAAAAAATGTCTGTGTACAATGAAACTGTTTTACAAAAGACTCATAACAATATATGCATAATATAATTTGTATTGTACGGGAAGCACTTCAGTATCCTCTCCAGTAGAAAATCATATGTTAATCACAAAACCTTTTCCAAGATGTTCTATAACCTCTTGTGGGCTGGGAGATGAGTTAGAGATTGTTACCCAATCTGCCCTGGAGCAGCCCAGGAAAGTAGATCTGCTGCTGAGAGAGAAACAATTTTCCAAAATGTATAGACTGTAAATATTTTATTTACCCTCAAAAGGTGGAGTTCATACTCATAGCCAAGAATGTGTATGAAGTATGTGCAAGGTTTTGTCCTCTTTGGTTTGGTGTGTCTGTGAAAATAGAGCATCCCTGGAAGCCGAGTGATTTGAGGTGCCTTTTGTTTCCACCCCATTCATCACAGGGAGGTACAGTGAGGTTTCTCAGGTACGTCTGTCATGGGAGCACTGCAGTGTTCTCATGTGCCTGTCATGGGAGCACTGCAGTGTTCTCATGTGCCTGTCATGGGAACACTGCAGTGTTCTCATGTTCTGAGCATGGAGAATTTTTTACACTTTAACTCTGAGCTGAGAAATACAGATGAACTATGAATACAGTGCATTTTGATATAATTTTCAATTCATAAGGTAGTGTCTGGCATAAACTGCAAGGTTTTTTCTTTTACCTTTCTTATAATTGGATCTAATCTAGCTGAGATATAGCACATCATTTCCAAATGCTGTGCTCTCTAAGCAATGTGTAAGGGTAATGAGCAGGGGGGGTTTGGTATGTGTGTTCTCCAAGTCTCATTTGAGGTAGCACTAATATTTACTTGTTCACATTTCAAATGGAAGGGAGTCTATTTAATAGCATCAGTGATTTGGTCAATATTGGCACATTCCAAGTTCCAAGTGGAGAGCTGGATGATGTTTTCATTAACCTCAACACTCTCTCTATAGCTGCAGTTTTTCTCAGGAGACAGTGTTTTCTGTAGTGTGACCAGGGCTGTGGAGGAAGAGCATTTAGTAAGACTGTCTCCTAAAATCTCAGGTTGATTCCTGAATGAGGTGCTAAAAGTGCCTCCACGCTTTAGTCATCACTGTTCCCTCTGTCCCAGAAACCAGCTTGCCTGTGCTCGGTCCATTAAGCATCTTCTCTTCCTGCTCCTGCTCTACCTGCTCTGGTTGAACCCTACAAATCCCTGTGAGAGGCACATGTGGGAGATCTTATTTCCCTCCCTCTGTCTGCCGCAGCAGCTTTGTCTGTGGAGCAGCTGATACTTGTTTATCAGCTTGATGTGACTATAACCTTCCATTCCTAAAATGCCCTTCATTAATACCCTTGTGAAAGCACACTGTGGATTATGTTGCTTACGCGGTTTTCTGTGGCAATCATCACAGTATTTTGCAGATAGAAGTGGATTTGTTCTTAAAATTGGTCTGAGGAAGGGAAGTGTACCAATTCTAATGTTAGAGGTGGAAAAGCTACAGCAGGGAAGCAAGATGACTTGCTAGAGGAGTCTGTGGAGGAAGGGTGGGAGGGGAAATTCCGTCTGCCAAAGAAAGAATTAATCCAGACTACAGGAAGCATGGGAGATGACTCAGCTGCAGATGATAAGAAAGTTGGAAGGCAAGTGGAAGCTGGCCTGAAATCTGGGATGTATGAAAGAGAGACAGAAACTGTATTTTCTGAAATTACTCACAAGAAAGTACCTACACATATGCAGCTGAAAGGAAAACCAGTATCTAGGCTAGGATTTATCTGTCAGAAAATAAGAAGACTTTGAATTACAAGGTCGTCTTCACTTGGCTCAAGTACACTGCTGGGCAGCACACTTAAGAGTAGGGCTGCCTGCTTAGAGGGAGTCTGGATTCAAGCTTCTGAGCAAAACATCTTCTCTTGGATCAATAGATCTCTTCACAGCAGAGGTTACAAGACAGGGTCACAAGAAAGAAGTAATTTCTTCACTACTGAAAATTCTCAGTTTCTGCATAATAACCATTGCTGTTTTCTGCCTGTTGTATGTTACTGTGCTTAAGCTCATGTTACTTTACATATTTTATAATTTTTTTATCTTGAAAAGTGATGGTAAAATATCTTCCTGCATGCTTTTAAGAGCTTTTATCATTCAGGCTTTTTGCATAGTGATATGATGGCAGAGATTTAGGTGCGTAGAACTACAGAAACAATCAGACTATTCATATGAATTTAATAAAGTTAATCTATACTGGACCAAGTCTGTAATTCATCTAAGTCAATTTAATTTGTCAAGTAATGCCCAAAGAAATAATTCCTAAGAAAATTATTTAAACTCTTAACTCCAAACTTTGTATTCAGCCACAAAAACATATTTCTAGCTGTGCATCATGGATGGTCCCACTTAGTTCTGTAGTTAGTATGCAGATTGGTATCAGTAGTAAAAAAAATATGTCTAAAACCAAGAATAAAGTGTGTCTAGTGACAGGACAAAAAGTCTCTCTCAGCAATGACATAACTCAGTGTCTCATGTCTCACTGGGGTCAGGATTTCATGGTGCTCTGAATAAAGAAATATTGCACTGTATGAGTAGAACTCTAGGCTTGTATCTTCCAGCATTGGAGGAAGTTACCCATGTCTTCCTCTTAGCTGCCGATGGAGCAAATACGTCAGTGCAGAGAAGTACCCAAAGGTACAGTGTCTCTACAGGAATGAGTAAAGCCCGGTGAAATGTGAGGATCTATGTTTTCCCTGGGGACATTTCAGATAGCTTCTATTTCTATGTGAGCTACAGATTGTGAGGAGAGATAGCTTCGCAGTAGCTTTTCGGAATCACAGAGGGCAAAGTGGAAAGCAAATGTAAATCATCAGGACAAAGGAACTCAGTCATCTGAGTCTGGGAAAACGCCTAATTATAGCACAAGGTTTCAGGGAATGTTGTTTGATTGACTGAAAGAACTTCCTTGTCAACTTTGCAATAGATCTGAACTAGGTTATTTTTGTGCCATAAGGTGGCACAGAATGTGTTTCTAGAGCTCGTATTTGTACACATCATGGTGCTGCAATGTGCTGCTGTTACTTTGTCTTCAGCTAAAACTGAAAAAAAGGAGCATGCCTCCATTGTCTCCATGATGCTGTACCTATTCTGGGCCAGCCCAAAAGTTTCCTGAGCACTTTCAGTTATTGTCCCCTGTGTCAGTAGCATCTCTTATGACCACTGCCCAGAATGTGTGTTGAAAAGTGCTGTATAAATAAACACAGTATTTCTACTTGATGTGAAGCACCTGTCCATCCTGGTATTCACAGCTTCCTGGCAGAGACATTTACTGATTTTATTAACAAAAATAACCCTCCCCTTTTGGAGTCAGTTTTAATTTACCTCAGCCCTGCCACAAAATTTCCTTTGGATGCCAGTGAGAGGTGAAAGAAACTTCTAGAAATAAAGACCAAATAAATATAGGTAAAATATAGCTCTAAAGGATGTGATATTTTAGATGAAAGTCATCCTTCAAAACAGTCCAGTGTATAGTGAAAATGATGCTTTAGAAGCTGGCAAGTGCCCAAACCACCTTCAGTATTTAGACAACTGAACATCCCTCTTTGAAACCTGATGGTAGCAGAAATTGATGAAAAAAATAAAAAAATAATTTGCAAAGGAGACTTGGACCTTCAGACATACACATTTTGTGACCTGAAGGAAGAATCTCTTCATAAAATTACACATTGAATTGGCTTTATTGCTAATTCAGTGTGCTAAACAATTCTCAAATGATGCTATAAATGTCCTGGTATATTTGCAGTCCCTCACTAAACTTCTTGTCAGTTTCATTGCAAGTCTGTCTCCAAAATTAAATGTTTTAATAGAGTTCAGTTATTTTAGTCCACAATGCCACTCTTACCCCAAGGCATTGTTAGTAGCACTCTGATCTCCATTTACAAGCAATTAAAATAAATTTTGACCAAGCATGACAAAATCCTGCACTTCCCTACGTGTAGGTCATTTGTAATTTCCATCTCTTTGAAGTGACTGTCAAAGCCAAGGAGCAAACTTAGAATGAGCATGGGGCAGGAGATGGATGTTTGTTAGAGTGATGGTGCAGGCAGTAATCTTATTGCCTAATTTAAATTAGGCATTAGAAACCTGGTTTGGCTTGGCTCTACTTAGAGTCACATGTTGTAGTCCAGCCAAGCTGTGCTGTCTGTGCTGTCTGGTGAAGACATTTTTTTCCTTTCTTTTTTTTTTTTTTTTAGTGTCTCCTGAGGCACCAGAGCTGGGTGTGTGAAACCAGGCAGCATGAATAACCTCCCTGGGGGAGATAAGTACCGTGCTTAAGCAAAAAAGCTTACTACACCAGCTTCCCATAAAGGGACATGAAACAGGAGCTCTGCTCTTCAAATGAGTACAGTCTCACAGGAGTGAGACATGAGAAGATGGAGAAATCAGTGAAAATAGAGGATGGGGTTTCAGAAGGGGACACATGGCCAGGAATGGGGTAAGGGAGCTGAGAACTAACTTAATAACTGGAAATTTATTAGTTTTCAAAATAAAAGCTCCTGTGGATTCACTCCTCAGCCCTCACTGAGTGTTCTACTGTGCTTCTGCACAGGACCAAGAGTTTCTCTTGTGACAGGCTGGAGAAGCTTGTGTGGTACTGCACAAGTGCTGTGAGGTGGGCTCCAAACCTACCTGCCAGCCATCGCTTTTTAATCCAATGCAGCAGCAGTTGCTTTCTGGGAAGAAGAGAAAGTGAGTGAGTAAAAATTCCTTATTGCTGCTAATTTAATGTTCCAAAGTTCAGCCTGTGGATGAAAGATCATCTGGGGGTAGAAAAGAAAATGCAATTGGCAGTTTTACCTTTTATTGGATATAGTGTGTGTGTGTGTGTGTGGGGGGGGGGTGATATGGGATGTGGAATTTTTGAAGAGCAAAACAACACATTAGGCATCAAAGAAGATAGAACTGGAAGTGCTTCTGATATACCTAGGTGAATCTGTGTGAGTTTAATGAACAAATGGGCAAGAAGGGGTTGCATTCTGCTTTGCGGAGAGGCAGCAAATACACAACAGGGACAATATGTTTGTAGATAACCACAAACTCTAAGCATAAAGTGAGCAGTACCATGACTAAGCTTCTCACCATTTCGAAGGTGATGACCCTGCTGTGAGATCTTCCTATGCCCAGAGGAGGCAAGGCTGTTTGGCTTTGAAATCTGCAATGGCAACTGTACCTCCCCTGAAAACACAGGTGTGATTTTTGCTTTCTGAGAGCAAAACCACATTGGAATTATGACCTTGTAGGAAGACAAGTGAAAATAGACCCAGTCATCAACAAGAAACAGATGATTCCTTCCCAAGATTCGGGAAGGAAGTGTGGTGAAGGTCAAAACAGAAGGACGCTCGATAAATTCAAAATACACATTGCCTAACTATAAAGGTGTAAAGGAGTAAACTCCTCTGGGGCAAATAAGAGGAGATTTATAAATATCTCTTGAGATACCAAAAAAATCTGGTGTATTAGGATGAATATATTTCAAGTAGCTTAATGTTACTTAAAGATGTGCCAGCTTAATCATACTCATTAACAACTGTTTTAAACAGGCAAAATCACATAGATCGAGAATCAGGGAAGAGGCCAGATTTTATAATCAACCCTGAAAAAAGACCCACCAAAGAATAATAAAAACACTGTGGAAAGAGGAGGATCAAGTTGCCACTTTGGACATGAGCAGACCCTTTTACCAGGTATGTAGGTTGTTAATCTTTGATCTGGTTTGTGTTGTTTTAGTTTATTTCAAACTTGCTATCTCGTAACATGTAAAGGAATATATTCTAGAGAACTACCTCATTAGAGTACATATTTGTTGCATAGAAAGCTGGATGTTTTCAATGACGTGTAAGAATGCTGTAGCTAAAAAGCATTAAAATAGCTACAGCTTGTTAGCACAGAGGGAGCCTGCATGAGTAGACTGCAAACTGCTGTTCTTCCTCACAGTGGACTGGAAATTATTGCTTGATTTTCTTCTAAATGAAAAATGTGCTATGTTAAAGATATGATCTTGCATCTTACACAATTTTATTTTCCTCATGGAAAACTGGAGAATAAATTCTTCCATTTTTAATAACATTTTCACATGTTCTCTGAAATCTGAATCTTCCTCATTGCCCTGCCTCCATATCACTTTGGAAGGCGGCCATTAGGGTTTGGGGTGGGGAAGGGATGGCTCAAAGCTCTTCCACAGTGTCACTAATAATTTTTAAAATGTCTTTTTAAAATCTTATGGATACAATAGGTATTTCTGATTTAATTCTTAAAATTGAAATAACTGTTCATTTACAGACTTCTGAGTGTCTCCCACTGCAACGTGAGAGTAGCAGCTCTTTAACATTATGGAGCACCATTTCAGAAATGTTTGACTGTATTAGAGGAGGAATCATTCAAATTCTAGGTGCCAAAAATAGTCACTTTCTAATTTATACTGTATAAATAGATATGTACCATTCAAGTATGAGAACAGGGAAGAGCTGAAGCATTCCCTGTGTACAGCAAAGATACAAATAACTTGCAATTATTTTCTGTTCTCTAAGGATATCAGAGAAGACAATATTGTGGCAGAGAGCAGCTCATTGAATACATATGATAATCAGGAGCTTGCCAAAAGCCTCTCAGAGACATGCTTAGTGTAGTTCTTGTTATTACATCAAGATATTCATGTTTCGTAAATTCAGATGGCTCTCCTTATGGGGACAGCCCGTCTCTCAGCTGACCTTTGGTGAGTACTGTTGTTACCATTGCCACATCTCTGACAATGAAGGAAGAGTACAGCAGATTAGATGAGGCATCAGAAAGATGTTGATGCAGATTCACTTGTCAGCAGTGAGGGACAGTCTGGTGATCATAATTAAAAAAAAATCAAAGGTTTGGGAGAGAAAGAGAGCTGCAAGCCAAGAAGCATCAGTCTAAGCCATAGTTCCCTTTCGTTCTGCAGTACAGTGCTGGCATGTTGCACCTGCAGGACTCCCACTCCCTTTAAAAAAGGAGATCTGTGCCTTCAGATTAAAGATACATAGATGATAAAATATGCTGTGATGTGAGGAGTGTGCAATGTCACTCCTAGCTAGCAGAGACATTAACTGAACTCATTTCCTCCTCCCTTTTGCGGGAGATCAGCAAAGGAAACAGCAGCAACTTTCTGGGGTCAAGGGGAGGATGCATCCCTGAGAGGACAGTGTGTTCTTTGGGGCGTGGTGTAGGGCTGGTATAGGATCCTGCTGGGGATGTTTGCATACCTTGCATCAGCTTATGTTACTTTCTTGCTACATGCATTGACCCTGGAAAAGACAACTCTGCTGCTCTTGCTGCAGTCATTTAACTCTTTCGTATTGAATATGAAGAGGCCATCTGGAAGTCTTCTGTATCATTTTCTGTAATTGATTTTTTCAGTATACTGGACTTCCATACAGTGACAGCAGGTCTTTGAGCAAGGCCATCAAGAAATTAAAATGAGACACTACCTTAGCAGCTTCTAGGACACAAATGGGGTATCTAGAATATTTAGGAGATTAGAGAGAAATACTATTTTGTATGCGGTGAAAATATACAATGGAGGAAAGCAGAAATTTTGAGAGCTGAGCAAACCACGCCAAAAATGGCTGTGGCTTCTAGGTCTAGCTAGGGCCGATTTCTATTTCTTTTCTAGTCCAATTTTTACTGTTTTATGTGTCTTAAATGAAAATTCCACCTTTATAGACGAAAAGAATTTCCTATCATGAGGGTAGAGAAATACTGGCTCAGGTTGTGCAAAGAGGTTGTAAAACCTCTGTCTTTGGAGATAAGCAAAACTTGACTGAACTCAAGAAACCTGCTCTAAACAGGACTTACCTTGATAAGGAGGTTAGAGTAGAGGTCCTTCTTTTCCAACCTATGTGATTCTATGCCAACAGTAACGTGGTCTTTTTCATCTGTATATCAAATCCTAGTAAAGGTGGAGCTGTACACTGTTTAGTGATATATTACCTTTTAATACAACACTTATTTTAATACATAATTTAATAACAGGTCTCAGCAACATCCCTTTACATGCTGTCTTTCATAGTTAAAAGAAAATACCACTATTCTGGTTCAATATCAGCTAAGTGATTAGATATACAGACAGGTACATGCCCTAGCTGAAAGCCTTCATCTGCAGTTGCATGTACAAACACAAGCCAAGGAGCAGAAACTAGAGAGGTAACAGCTAACATGATGACAGCACCGCATTAAATTCTGAAACTCAGACCTGCCAGGAGATAGCATTCATTTGTTTACATAGATGTCATTATAACACAAAGAGCAAACACATGGACTCTTAGTGTTAGAAGGACCCTGTAGAGCATCATGGATGACGTGTACCAGCCTGTGGATGGCTTCATGCTGGAGAGGAAGATGATGAGTGTTTAATCCTGCTCAGCTTTACCATGTAGAACAGGATGTGAAGGATATGTTCCTCACTCAAAGCAATGTGAATATTTTTCTTTTTCTTAGTTTTTTTTTTTTTTTTCAATCTATTCGAATTATAGGGATTGGCTTCAAAACCTGGGCTAGCCTGTCTGTAGAATCATAGAATCATAGAAGAGTTAGGGTTGGAAAGGACCTTAAGATCATCTAGTTCCAACCCCCCTGCCATGGGCAGGGA